>PITA01014591.1:0-53056 GCA_004023965.1 Spilogale gracilis | reverse complement strand
GTTCATTTTCGCTTTTGTCTCCTTTGCCTTTGGAGACGTGTCTTGAAAGAAGTTGCTGTGGCCGATGTCAAAGAGGTTACTGCCTATGTTCTCTTCCAGGATTTTGATGGATTCCTGCCTCACATTGAGGTCTTTCATCCATTTCGAGTTTGCCTTTGTGTGTGGTGTAAGAGAATGGTCTAGTTTCATTCTTCTATATATAGCTGTCCAATTTTCCCAGCACCATTTATTGAAGAAACTGTCTTTTTTCCACTGGATATTTTTTCCTGCTTTGTCAAAGATGATTTGCCCATAGATTTGTGGGTCCATATCTTGATACAAAATCTGTATTATTCTGGGTTCTCCAGAGGAAAACAAAATGGGCTGTATATATTATGATTTATTTTTGTTATTATAAGCCCTTAACTCACATAGTCCCCAAATCTTCAGGGTGAGTTGATAAGCTACAGACCCAGAAGACCCAATGCATAGTTCTAGTCCAAAGGATGGCAGACTCAAGACTCAGAAAGAGCTCATGTTTCAGTTAGAATCCAAAATCAAGAAAAGCCAATACCCTAGTTCAATAGCAGTCTAACAGTAAAAATTGTCTCTTACTTGGGAAAGGATCTGCCTTTTTATTCTGACTGGGCCTTCAACTGATTGGATGAGGGCCCCCATATTATAGCAAACAATCTGCTTTAATGTGTCTATCCACTTAAATATTAATATTATCCCAAAATACCTACACAGAAACACCAAAAATGTTTGATAAACATCTGGGCACCCAGTGGCCTGGACAAGTTGATATATACAAATTAACCATCACACCATCTATAAGTATTCATAGTACAGTGGGAGTTTAGAACTGGAAGAACTAAGCCCTCCATCACATTAATTTAAAGATAATTTTGATATTAATTTCATCACTGTTTAATTTGTAAGGCTTCTTTAGTTTTATATCATAAAAACAGTTTGTATATTGTGTGGTATATATATTTAATTAACATTACAAATAAGTTAAAATCAGTTTTCTAAACTTCAGATATGATGAAAAAAAATTCCATTTAAAATTGGCCATAAGTTACACAAACAAGATTCAGAAACTTATTACGTAGAAAGACAGCCATTGTCTCAAGATAATAATTTAATAAAGTATAGATTTTGTTTGGGGGATAAATTTGGTATTGAGAATGGGATTCATTTTGTCCTAATTGAATCCTGTTGCTGTAGTGATTTTTGAGATCTCACCTAGCACCCACTACTCTGCTCTATTTATGCACAGAAGGAGTAGAAAATAAAATAGCAGCATCCCAGATCCTGATCTTGTCAGTTGGTGTTACAGCTATAGTATTCCATAAACAAGTTAATATTAGTGAGAACGTTATGAGAGACCTTTATCATGTGCATAATGTGTACCATCTGGTTGTAAGTGACAGTCTTCATACAATAAATTTGGTTTAACTCATATGTAGATAACTTCTAGAAGATTTATCTGTACAAGCTGCTGAAATTTTGCTTCACATATCCAAGGAAATTTTAGAAAACTGAAGTGTTTTTTCAATTTTTTTGAGGATCTATATATAATATATATACATATATGTGTGTATATATATGCTATAGATTTTTGTTTAAAATAAGTATATCTTAAAAACTTTTTTTTGTACTCCTTGTCACCATTCACCATGTCACCATGTATTAATTTTTGGAGTTAGATCCATATGGCTCACATTTGGTCCCATATGCAGAGGTAGTGTGATATTGTAAAACTGCTTGGAGGTGCTCATGAAGAATCATTTCCTTCTTGTCCCCATTTACTCATGTTCTATTGTGGAATATCCTCCAATTCTACTTCCAAAGACACATTCTCTCTGGATTTTGCACCTTGAAATGATACTTCCCCCATGTCATTCTGTGTTGAAACTGACTCTTCCTCAGAATAACACCCATCAGTTAGAGACCCAAGTTCCTTTTTTAGATCTCAATGCCCTTGAAAATGATAAATTTCTGTTTGCACAAATATCTCATGCACTCTTACAAGTCAGGAAACAATTTCATGGAAATAGGTGAAGAAATTTACTCAAAATTCTCTAGGAATAATGCATTTTACATACAACACCAAAGACACAGCCCACAGAAGAAGTAATTTATAGGGTGGACTACATTAAAATTTAAAATTTCTGTTACAGTTAGAAGATTAATACGTTCTGGAGATCGAATGCACTGCATTGTGATTTTAAAAATACATAAAACTTTTACTCTGCAAAGAACATTATCAAGAGAATGAAAAGACATACCATATACTGGGAAAAGTATTTTTTAAAAGATACATCTGATTAAAAAAAACTGCTATCTAAATTATGTAAGAACACTTAAAACTCAATAGTAGGCAAACTAAGAACCTGATTTAAAAATAGGCCAAAGATCTTAACAGATACCTCACCAAGGAAGATATGAAAACAGAAAATGATCCTATTAAAAGATGCTCCATATCATATATTATCAAGAAATTCCAAATCAAAACAGTAATGAAATACCACCACACACCATTTAGAAAGGCCCAAGTCTGGAACATGAACACCACCAAATATTGACAAGGTAGTGAAGCAACAGGAAATCTTGTACATTGCTGGTGGGAATGCATAATAGTACAGTAACTTTGGAAGACAGATTGGCAGTTTCTTACAAAATTAAACCTACACTTACTATAAAATCCAACAATCAAGCTCCTTGGAATTTACCCAAAAGAGTTAAAAACTTACTCCCATACATAAACCTACACAGGGATGTTGATAGCAAGTTTATTCTTAATTGCCAGATCTTGAAAGCAATCAAGATATCTTTCAATAGGTGAGTAAGTAAACTGTGATACTGCAGACAATAGAATATTATTCAGCACAAAAAGAAATGAGTTATTCAGCTATGAAAAGTCACAGAGGAACTTTAATATATATTACGAAGAGAAAGAAGCCAATCTGAAAATGCTACAGTCTGTGTGACTCCAAGTATATGACATTCTAGAAAATGTGAACCTATGGAGACAATTGAAAAGATCAATGGTTTCCAGCAGTGTGTTTGGTAGAGATGAATAGGCAGAGTAATAAAACTACTCTGTATGATATTATAATGAGAGATATATGTCATTACATATTTGTCCAAACCCATAGAATGTATAATACCAAGAATGAACTCTAAGGTAAAAGTTTTGGTTGATTATGATATGTTGATATATATTTATCCTTGGTGGAACAAAAAATAATAATAATAAAATAAATAAAATCACCACCCTGGTGAATGATGTTGAGAATGAAAGACTCCTTGCATTTGGGGAGGCAAGGGGCATATGGGAAATCTCTGTACCTTCTTATCAATTGTTTTATAAACTAAAATCACTGTAAAACTTAAAATCAAAAAAAATCTTTGGGAACAAGGCAACCAACTGCCTTTATAGGAAAATGCAGACGTTGGTTGTGTTGTATTGAAGGCTTGTGGGTTTTGTTTGTGCCAGCATTTCTGCATAAAGTTATTTATGCAAAAACATTTATCAAGTGCCAACCATGTAGGGAGAATCATCCTACATTTAAATAATCATCCTTGTTAAACTTTGAAATATAAGAGCATATATATATATAAGAGCATATGTATATATATATACAGTGCAGGTAGTTTGCTCTAAGGCAGCAAGTCCCCTTGCCAATCTCTGGGAATCAGGAGTCTAGCATCCTATTTCTAGATCAATTGGCTACTATCCAAGGAAACTTTGTTGTTCAACTCACTTTGCTTGCCTCAGTCTCTAATATTCAATAATCATATTTCTGTGTAAAAAAATAATAAAATGTCCTCTTGTTTATGATTTCATTTAATTTTCACATCTACCCTGGGAGAAGGCATTATTATCATGTAAATGTTACAGATGAAGAAACTGAATCTCAAGGTCTATGAATTTTGTAAAATTTCTGGGTCTTGAGCCCAGCTTCTTTCCCCCATACTCCATTGCCTTCTAGCCTGAATTCTAGGAGTCTGTGCACCTCCAATATAAAGAAATTGAAAAGAGGGGCATCTGGGTAGTACAGCTGGTTGAGTGTCTGACTCTTGGTTTCAACTCAGGTCATACTTCAGGATCATGAAATCAAGCCCTGCATTGGCTCCATGCTGAGCACAGAGTCTGCCTAAGGCTCTCTCCCTCTGCCCCTCCACATCTCCCCCCAAAAAAAATAAATCTTAAAAAAAAAACTAAAAAGAATTAAGTGCCTGTTTTATATCAAACTTATTTCTAGTAAGTATATTCAAAAATCTTATACCAAATACAAGATATTATGAGGAACTATTTATAAGCCCCCAAAATAGAAAACATACATATGATCATGACTTTGAAGAGTTTAAAGTCAAGTGTGTGAAGTTAATACATGAACTCAAGTAAAAATGACAAAAACATACATTTTTTAAGCAGCCCTAAACTGAGTGATTATGACAAGAAGAAAACATATATCTCAGGTAAAAACACAGCAGCATTTACAATTGGACAATGGATAGGGACAAGGACAGAAAGAGCTAACAAGATTGCTGAAAACTTAGAGTAGTTGGAAAACTATGCATTTTATTATCATATGTCACATGGAATTAGACACTGGGGCAAGAGTGAATTGTGGGTTTGAGAAAGAATGAGTATGGATGTTATTTATTCTAAGAGATATAATGCAAGAATGGAAAAATTTCCATACTGGGTCAGGGAAGGTGATGTTGTAATTTTCAACACCCACATTATTCTGCTTTCAATATGAGAGTGTTCCCTCCTTACACATGCACCTGTTATTTTCATAATGTCTTGTCAACCCAAAGTACAGCAAATGACATATTTTAAATGTTACATAGTCCCATCTGAATACAAACCTCCAATTGAGACCACCACGAGGGCAAGCAGAGAGCCAGCCACCCACCCACAAACTAAGCACTTGTCCTCATGTGTGCTGTGGTTTATGGATATTTTCATGAATAACTTTGAAATTTCTTCTCAAGGATGATTGCAATGGCTATTTCCTTATATTCTGTTTAGATATCCCTTGGACCAATAGATTTTCTTCTTTAAAAATAATATACAAAATATTTAGAGCCAGAAATACTAAATATATTGATTCATAATACACATGATGAATTGGATATGCAGGCCAAACTTATTCATTCCATTTATAAGTGTAGTAAGATTCACAATCTCTCCTGTACAACATTCTTAGACATTTGGACAATTTTTAGGCTTTAAGGATTAGCTACTTAATAGTCTTCACTTACTGAAGTAAAACAGGGAAATTTCCCCTGAACTTAATTTTCATATTTTATTGGGAGAAAAGTTGTCTCCTCGTCAGCATTCACATTTTACTTGCTAGAGCTAATTTTTAGCAAATAATAGCAAGGGAAAATGTCATCTATTTATTCAGTACCCAATCTAGTATCTGAAAGATATGCATTATAGGTCCAACAAAAAGTCCAAATAAAAGAAAATATGTAAAGATCCCCAAACTATAACAATCTTCAATTTTCCAATTATCCCCAAAGCTCTATAGCTAGGTAGGCCATCCTCTGGCACATTCAGTGAGGTTTACAAGATTATACAGGAAATGTACCCTGGATTAGGCCATGCAAAGGCAAAACAAGCTGCCTTCCAGTCCTCTAATTTGAAGTCAATCATTCCTCTGTTAGGCAGTAGGTGGTTTTGCACAATTTATTGGTGAGAAGGGAGCAGTCATGTTTTTCTAGCAAGTTTGCAGGCAAAATGAAACACTGTTCAGTATTCTTAATGAAAACAATCACCATATCAGGGATGGTCATCAAAAACAATTAGCATCTATAGCAGGAGTGCTGACCAACTAGAACAGACACAGACCTGAACTACACCAGTGAGAACAGGCTGACGAGATGCAGGCTTACCCAAAGTCAGGATGGACTGCCTATGGTCTGATACTGGAAATGTTGTCTTTAAGATGACAGATTGATCAGAACACATGTATTTTAATTTCCTCCTGCCACCCCACTAAAATACAGTATAAGGACTCATTTTCAAAAGAAAAAACAGAAAAAAACAAAAAGCCAAAATAAAACAAAACCCTAAATTTATGGAGAACAAAGAGAAATGGTAACAATAACAGAAGTTAGGAAGCAAATGGATGAGTGGTTATCTCCTCTTGTATAGATAGTAAGATTACACATCCTTTAGACCTTAATTAAGGTTAGGGACTGCTGTGAGACTGGGTTTACCCAATAAACTAATGAGCAGAAGTGGCATGTGTCTTTTCCAGATGAACATTTTTAATTGCCAGTTTATTTCTCCACCCCTGACTTCCCATCTCTGATGATCATAGAAGCATGTGTTGGTATGGAGTTAAGGTATTAAGTTATAATGAAGACAATTACCTGAATTCGTAAGGGACATTGCTACCAATATTTTAGAGTTTTTTTTTTTTTTTTCCAGCCTGATCGACCCTATCCTTTTGACATCTGCAGATTTCCCAACAGTGTAAGGTCTTGTAAACAAAACCACACTTATCTAATCATGACAGGGCCCCATTCACAAACTCAGTTCTAAATTCATTTTTCACTCCCAACTCTTAAATATTAGCACATAACTATGAATCATGGACTACCATTTATCTAAAATAAGTAACATGAAAAAAAGTTATATCCACAAGCAGAAAAGAAGCAACTTGCACTAAACAACATTCTTCAGTGAGAATACAATTTTGGAAAAAAAAATACTATAATTAGAATCTCAACAAGGACCAAGAAGACAAAAAAAAAGTATATTTTGAGGGAAAAAATTCACCTTTAATAAACCTAAAATCTGAATGCAAGAAAGAAAACCTCAAAAAAAATGCTGAAGAATTAAGCTTAGGACATTTCCCAGAAAGCAGAGTAAAATGATGGAAACTAGAAGAGGAATTCAAGAGGATACCTCTGGAAATGCAAACAACAAAGAAAATAGAGGACAATCAATAGTGAGAGAATTCAAGAACATTTCCCCAGATGCACATGAGTTTCTAGATAGGAAGGGCCACTACTTCCCAGCATAATAGATCTAATTGTCCCACACCAAGGGACATCATCATGATATTTCAGAACACAGTGAAAGAGATATCGATGTATATTTGTGCACTATACATCTTTTTTGTTTGCTCTCCTTAAATAATGTTTGCTTTAGGCTTTTAATTTTATTGTTTTGTAGTCAGAGAACTCACATTTTGTTAAAATTACTTATTACTGATATTTGCTTTCTATGTGATCTCTTTTGTAAATGTCTTATGTATGCTTTAAAAGAGTGTTTACCCATTAGTCATTAACTTCATGCTACCTGTAAATCTATGTACTTGGCCATATTCATTTATCAAGTCAAGCTTGTGAAAGTCCATATTTGGAACTGAGGCAATAAGTAACCCTCCTTTCTTCCTCTGAGGTTAGAACCAATTAAAATATAAGCACAAATGTCAGAGAGATAAAAATTAAAATACCAGCTATTTTACAGTTAAAAACTAACCTAGAGAATGTGCTTATATATGATATCAAATATTTCATCCAGGAATTACCATTAAGTCAGAAGTGTAGCTAGAACACTATAGGTCTTCCGTGCAAAAACAGCTGGCCTCAGCTCATGTCATAGAGAAGAACAGGAAAGAATGCACCCTCACTGTGGGCAAGCAAATCTAAAAGAGTTAGAAAACCCTAAAAGGTCAACATTCTGGTTTTCCCTTCCCAACCTGCTAGCCAGAGCAACGTGTTCTCTTTCCATGTGAAGGAACTGGTGAGGTAGGGAAAAGAGATGTGAGGAGTGTTACTAGAACCATGGTAAAAAGGCAATCGAGTTCTCCCAGAGACTCTGATTACCAAGTCATCTATAATCTTCATTGATTTTCATTTACTTGAGCCATCAATTACTGAGACAGTGGGGTTAAATTCCCCCGTTGACTGCAGAGATGTCCATTTGTTATTTTTCTCCAGTTATTTTCCTTCATTGATATTTCTTATTTTAAGGATGTTAAGGGTAACTTAGACTCAGAATTGTGTTGAATTATTTCTCTTGTTATTATGTAATGAACTTCTTTCTCCTTTTAAATGCTTAAAACCAATTTTTTTCTTTTTTTTTTTTAAAGATTTTGTTTATTTGACAGAGAGAAACACAGCCAGAGAGGGAACAAACACAAGCAGGGGGAGTGAGAGAGGGAGAAGCAGGCTTCCCACCGGAGCAGGGAGCCCGATGTGGGACTCGATCCTGGGTCTCCAGGATCATGACCTGAGCCCAAGGCAGTTGCTTAACCAACTGAGCCACCCAGGTGCCCCAAAACCAATTTTTTTATTAATATAATGACATCGGCTTTCTTTCGGTTATTTTTTGGAGTATATTTTACAAGCATTTACTCTCATCCTTGCTGAATCATTTTATTTTAGTGTGCTGCTAGATATTCTTTTAAATCCAAATTGAGTGTCTGTTCCTTAATTTGATTTATTTCATTTTACTTAAAGATTACTAAATTATTTACATATGGTTTTAACATCTGATTTTGTGTTTTCTATTTTCCAGGCATTGTGTGTGTGTGTGTGTGTGTGTGTGTGTGTGTGTGTATTCGTTCTTTCCCAACTTCCATTAGATTGTATTAACCCCCTTTTCCTCAGATTAGGAACATATATATTCCATATTAATTATTTGCTAAGTTTTGAATTTTTTACATTCATTTAAACACATCCCTGTCATGACAGAAATTAAATATTTCTCACTTCTTCCCAAATATACAAATACTTTAGAATGTTTTAACATTTACGTGTATTTCAACCATAACCTGTTTTCATCCCCCTAAATTAGTCATTCTATTGTTTTTTCAACCAACACACTTATATGCAGTAAGCTAGACATTTGCCAATTGTTCAGTCACTACTGTAACTTCATCCTACTCCTTCACTTGAGTCAATTTCTTGGATTTTTGTACATACTCCTTAATAATGCATTTAGAATTGTTTTGGGAATATTAAACACAATTACTCTATGTTTAAAAAGCCTTATTTATTCTACACACTTTAACTCTGCATAGAATTCTTTATGCTTAGAATGAACATTACATATTTTATTATTTATTATTGCACTTGATGATTAACCTAACATTTTTTTCTGTTCTTTTAATTGTGTTATCTTAGTCACCATAAAATACATAAAATACCCCGTAAAATACAAAATGCAGTGTTCCAAGTTTCATTATTTATATACAACACCCAGTGCTCCATGTAATATGTGCCCTCCTTATTACCCACTACCAGAAATCTGTCTTTTCCCTGGATACTTTAAAAATTTTCTGTTTGGAGACTTCTGTATAAGACAGCAGAGTATGAGGACCCTAAGTTCAGAACCCCTATCCCACGGATACAACTAAATAAGACTCACATCAGTGTAAATAACTGAGAAAATGACCCAAAGACTGGCAGAACAAACTCCACAATTAAATATTGATAAGAGGTCACATTGAAGAGGATAGAAAGGGTAGCAAAGGAGTGGGAAGTTAAACAGCATGGGTCTGACCATGGGTGTGAGGGAGCCATGGATGATGGACATGGAGAGAGGTGACAAACAGACTATCACAGCCTGCATGGCAAAGGCAATAGCATTGAGCTTTAAAAATCCAGAGGCTGAACTTTGTGAGTCCTTACAGCCAGTGGGTCCTTAATGCCTGTAATTATAAAAATCAGCAGCCTCAGCTTTGGGAGAGCCCAGAAGGTGATAGCAACTGGCATCCATGCCCTTAAAGAGACGGCACTACAAACAGCAAGCAGACCTATAGCATAGGAGCAATAGTTCGAAGAACACCTAGAGCATACAGGAAAGAGAGTTATTCACTAATCTCAGAGCTCCCTGAAGGACTTCTCAAAAAACAAAGGAAGTGGCAGCCACCATTTCCCTCTCTTGCCCCAGGATAAACATACTGTCACCTGCAGGAAACAGCACAGCAGAAGCATTTACTACTAACTTACATCATGCTCTGCCCCCTCTAGCAGAGCCTGTCCCAGGCCCAATGCTGCAGGCCCCCTCTCCAAGAAGATCTGTGCAAACCTTGCCAATACTGAGTCTCCTAACTGCATGCTTTATAGGACCTCAGTCCCAGTGGCAGCAGCCAGTCACCTCCCACTGAGGACATGTGCACTCTATACATGTACTTTGCAGAGTGACCTGAGTCAGCTCCAGTCTCAGTGGCAACTGTGCATGCCCTGTAGAAGAGAGGGCACCTTACTAAAAGGTGCAAGCCCTACCCACTACTTTCAAGAGCAAGAGACACAACTGACTTTCCTAACACAGAAATAGTCTCAGTGGCAACTGTGCATGCCCTGTAGAAGAGAGGGCACCTTACTAAAAGTGCAAGCCCTACCCACTACTTTCAAGAGCAAGAGACACAACTGACTTTCCTAACACAGAAATAGGCACTTAGACAAAATAAGGACAGAGTAAAATGTCCCCCTAAAAAAGAATAAGACAGAATTACAGCAAGAGATCTAGGTGAAGCAGAAATAATATGTCTGATAAGGAATTTTAAGTGGTGGTTATGGGGCACCTGGGTGGCTCAGTCACTAAACATCTGCCTTCAGCTCTGGTCATGATCCTGGAGTCCTGGAATCAAGCTCCGCATCAGGCTCCCTGTTCAGCGGGAAACCTGCTTCTCCCTCCCTCACTCTCCCTAATTGTGTTCCCTCTCTAGCTGTGTTTCTCTCTGTCAAATACATAAATAAAATCTTTAAAAATAATAATAATAATGTGGTGACCAAAAAGATACTCACTGGACTTGAGAAAAGAGTAGAAGACATCAGCAAAAACCCTCAACACAAAGATAAGAAAGAATCAAAGATAAAGAATAGAATTATTAAAATTAAAAATACACTAGATGGAATAAATAGCAGGCTAGAAGAAACAGAAGAACAGATCAGTGACCTAGAGGACAGAGTAAGGAAAGTAAAAAAGATGAGCAAGTGAGAGTAAAAAAAAATTATGCAAAATTAAAATAGACTTAGGGAACTCAGTTACTCCATCAAGCATAATAAATAATATTCACATTATAGGGATCCCAGAAGAAAAGAGAAAATGGGGCAGAAAATTTACTTGAAGAATAGCTGGAAAGTTCCTGATTTGGGAAAAGGAAAACAAATTCAGATCCAGAAGGGACAGAGATCTCCCAACAAAAATCAACCCAAGGAGGTCCACACCAAGACACATAGTAATCAAAATGGCAAAAAACAGTGATAAAGAATTTGAAAAGCAGCAAAAGAAAATAAAACAGTTACATACAAAGGAAAACCCATAAGGCTATCAGCAGTTTTTTTAAACAAACTTTGCAGGTCCGAAGAAAGTGGTATGATACATTCAAAGTGTTACAAGGAAAAAAATCTGCATCCAAGAATACTCTATCCAGCTAAACTACCAATTAGAATAGAAGGAGAGATAAAGAATTTCTGAGACGAAAGTTAAAGGAATTCATGACCACTACACTGGCCCTGTAATGTGTTAAGGGGGGCTCTTTGGGTGGAAAAGAAAGGCCAAAGTAAGAGTAAGAAAAGTAGGAAGCACAAAATGAGTAAAAATAGGTATATCTGTAAAAATCAATCAAGAAATTCACAAAATAAAAGGAAGTATGACACCATATATTTAAAACAGAGGGAGGTAAAGAATGGATTCAAACTTAACCATCAACTTTAGACTGCTGTACACAGATGTCATATACAAATCTAATGGTTACCACATATCAAAATATAACATGCAAAAGATAAAGACAAAGGAAGCCAAGTATATCACTAATAAAAGCCAATTTGTGGAGAGAGAAGAGAGCAAGGGTAGAGAGGAACAGAAAAGATCCACAAAACAGACACACAAAAATAACAAAATGGTAATATATAACTTTGAATGTAAATGGACTAAATGCTCCAATCAAAAGACATAGGAGCACCTGGGTGGTTCAGTCAAGTCAGGTAAGTGTCTGACTCTTGATTTCAGCTCTGGTCATGATCTCAAGATTGTGAGACTGTGTCCCACATGGGGCTCTGTGCTGGACATGGAGCCTGCTTAAGATTCTCTCTCTCTCTCTCTCTCTCTCTCTCTCTCTCTCCCTCCCTCCCTCCCTCAGCCCCTCCCCACCCTTCTCCCTAAGGGGGAAAAAAAAGACATAGGGTAATTGAATGGATAAAAATACAAGACCTATTTCTGTGCTGCCTACAAAACAGATGCCTATTGAAAATTTGGAGATAGAGAAACATTTATCATGCAAATAGTTGTGAACAAAAACTGAGGTAGCAATACTTAACATCAGACAAAATCAATGTTAAAACAAAGACTGTCACAAGAGAAAAATAAGAATACTATTTAAACATTAAGTGGACAACCCAAAAAGAAGATATAACAATTGTAAATATTTATGCACACAACATGGGAGTATCCAAATACATAAAATAGTTAATAACAAATATAATGTAACTAATACAATACAATAGTAGTAATACAATGATAGTAGGGGACTTTAACACCCCACTAACAACAATGCACAAATCATCTAAACAGAAAGATCAAGAAACAATTTGTGACTTTTATTGACACCCTGACCCAGATGGATATAACATATATATTCAAGTTTATTTTTTTTAATATTTATTTATTTGTGATAAAGCACAAACAGGGGAAGATGGAAAAGCAGAGGCAGAGGGAGAAGCAAGCTCCCCACTGAGTAGGGAGCTGACAAAGGGAGCAGGACAGTGAGATTATGACCTAAGCCAAAGGCAGATGCTCAACCAACTGAGCCACACAGGCACCACTGATATATTCAGAACATTCCATCCTAAAACAGGATATACATCTTTTCAAGTGCATACAGATTATTCTCCAGAATACATTATATATTAGGCCACAAAATAACTCTCAACATATTCAAAAAGATCAAAGCTCTACCATGCATCTTTTCTGGACCCATCACAATGAAACCAGAAAACAAAACAAAAAAAAATCTTGAAAAACCACAAATATATGGAGGTTAAATAATACACTATTAAACAATGAATGTCTCAGCCAAGTAAGCGAAGAAGAAATCTAAAGATACCTGGAGACAAATGAAAATGATCATCCAAAATCTTTCAGAAGCAACAAAGCTTTCTAAGAAGGAAGTTTATAGCAATACAGGCCTACCTCAAGAAGCAAGGAAAGTCTTCAAATAAACAACCTAACCTTATAGCTAAAAGGAATTAGGAAAAAAAGAACAAACAAAACCCAAATCTAGCAGAAGGAAGAAAATGATAAAGATTAGAGGAGAAATAAATGATACAGAAATGAAAAAGAAGGAAAAGAAAAGGAAAGGAAAAGAAAAAGATCAATGAAACCAGGAACTGGTTCTTTGAAAAAAAAAAATCAAGAAAATTGATAAAATCTCTAGCTACACTCATGAAAAGAGAGAGAGGGAGAGAATTCAAACTCAAAAATTAAAGAGGAAAAATAAATAATAATTAACATTAAAGAAATGCAAAATATAAGAGAATATTATGGATAAATGCTTAAAACCATATAACTTTCCAAAACTGAATCAGGACAAAATAAAAAATTTGAACACTGATTACCATTGATGAAATTGAATCAGTAATCAAAAAACTCCAAAAAACAAAAGTCCAGGACCAGAAGACTTCACAGGTGAATTCTATCAAACATTTAAAAGGGTTAATACTTATTAATCTCAAACTATTCCCCCCAAAATGGACAGAAAATTCCAAAAATTTTCTCTGTTCCGAAATTCCAAATTCCAGGAGTTTCTCAAACTATTCCAAAAATACAAAGAAAGCTTCCCAATTCAGTCTATGAGGTCAGCATTATCTTACAGGCTAATATCTCTGATGAACATAGATGCAAAAATCTTCAACAAGATACTAGAAAACAGAATCCAACAATACATTAAATAAATCATTTACCATGATCTAGTGGGATTTATTCCTGGGATACAAGGATTCAATACTCACAAATCAATCGGATACATCACATCAATAAGAGAAAGGGTAAAGACCATATGATCATTTCAATTGACGCAGAAAAAAAAAAAACTTAACAAAGTACAACATCCATTCATATTTTTAAAAACCCCAACATAGGTTTAGAGGGAACAGACCACAACATAGTCAAGGTTTTATATGAAAAATCCATATCTAACATCATCAAAAACACTCTGTTTTTCCTAAGGTCAGGATCAAGACAGGAATGTCTGCTCTCACTCTATTATTGAACATAGTACCAGAAGTCCTATCCACAGCAATAAAGAGAGAAAAGGAAAAGGGATGCCTCGGTGGCTCAGTCTCAATCTGCCTTTGGCTCAGGTCATGATCCCAGGGTCCTGCGATCGAGCTTTGTGTCCTTCTGTCCCTCTCCCTATGTGCTCCCTCTTTCTCATTCACTCTCACAAATAGATAAATATAATCTATTATAAAAAAATTCAAAAAAAATTTTAAAGAGAGAGAGAGAAACAAAAGATATCCAAATTGGTAAGAAAGAAGTAAAACTTCATTTGCATTTCACATGATACTATATATAGAAAATCCTAAAGACTACCAAAAATATGAGAATGATAAGTGAATTCAGCAAAGTTGCAGGACACACATTGCATTTCTATACACTAATTATGAAGCAGCGGAAAGAGAAATTAAGAAAACAATCCCAATTAGAATTGCACTAAAAATAATAAAATACACAGGAATAATCTTACCAAAGAAGTGAAAGAACTGTAATCTTGAAAACTACAAAATGTTGATGAAAAAAAATTGAGGATGACTAAACGAAGACATTTCATGCTCCTGGATTGGAAGAGCAAATATTGTTAAAATGTCCATACTACCCAAAGCAATCTACACATTTAATGCAATCCCAATCAAAATACCAACAGCATTTTTCACAGAACTAGAACAAAAAATCCTAAAATTTGTATGGAGCCACAAAAGACCCCAAGTAGCCAGAGGGATCTTGAAAAGGAAAGACAAAACTGGAGGTGTCACAATTCAAGACTTCAAGTTATATCACAAAGCTACAGTTATTAAAATAGTATGGTACTGGCATAAAAATAGACACATAGTTCAGTGGAACAAAATAGAAAGCCCAAAAATGAACCCACAGTTACATGGTCAATTAATCTTGCAATGGGAGAAAGACAGATAGTATTGGAGAAACTGGACAGCTACATGAAGAAAAATAAAACTGAACCCCTTTCTTACACCATATACAAAAACAAACTCAAAATGGACTAAGAACCTAAATGTGAAACATGAAACCATAAAAATCCTAGATGAGAACACAGGCAATAATTTCTCTGACATCAGCCATAACAGTATTTGTTTAAATATGTCTCTTGAGGCTAGGGAAATAAAAGCAAAAAATAAACTATTGGGACCATGTCAAAATAAAAAGCTTCTTCACAGAAAAGAAAAGAACAAAACAAAAAGGGTAACTTTACTGAGTCAGAGAAAATATTTGCAAATGACCTACTAATAAAGGGTTAATATCCCAAATATGTAAATAATTTATACAACTCAAAAATTTTTTTAAAAATTTGTCAAAGATTAATTGACTACAATTAAAAGTGGGCAGAGGACATGAACAGATATTTCTCGAAAGAAGACATATGGATAACCAACAGACACAAAAAAGATGCTAAACATCACTCATCATCAGGGAAATACAAATCAAAAAACCACCTTACATCAGTCAAAATGGTTAGTATCAAAAACACAAGAAATAACAAGTGTTAGTAAAGATGTGGAGAAAAAGGAATCTTCATGCACTGTTGGTAGGAATGCAAACTAGTATATCCACTGTGGAAGACAGTATGGTGGTTTCTCAAAAAATTAAATAAAGAACTATCCTACTATTTAGGAATTTTTCTACCAGGTATTTACCCAAGGAATATGAGCTAATCTGAAGAGATATATACATCCTTATATTTATTGCAGCATTATTTACAATAGACAAACTATGGAAGTAGCCCAGATGTCCATCTACAGATGAATAGATAAAGAATATGTGATGCGCGTGCGCGCGCGCACACACACACACACACACACACACACACACACACACACACGATGGAATAGTATTCAGCCATAAAAAAGAATGATAACGTGCAACAACATGGATGGATCTAGAAAGCATAATGCCAAGCAAAATAAGAAATAAATACCATATGATTTCACTTGTATGTGGAATTTAAGAAACAAAACAAATGAACAAAGGAAAAAAGAGAGAAAGAGAAACAAGCCAGAAAACAGACTCTTAACTACAAGTGTTAGTGAAGATGTGGAACAGATGGTTCCAACAGAAAACAAACAGATGGTTACTAGAGAAGAGGTGGGAGGAGGGATGGGTAAAATAGGTGAAGGAGATTAAGATTAAGAGTACACTTACCTTGATAAGAACTGAGTTACAACAATATACGGAATTGTTGAATCAGTATATCATACAGCTCTAACTAATATAATACTGTATGTTAACTACCCTGGAATTAAAATGCAAAAATGGGGGCGCCTGGGTGGCTCAGTTGGTTAAGTGACTGCCTTTGGCTCAGATCATGATCCCGGAGGCCTGGGATCGAGCCCCACATCGGGCTCCCTGCTCGGTGGGAAGCCTGCTTCTCCCTCTCTCACTCTCCTTGCTTGTGTTCCCTCTCTCAATGTGCTTCTCTCTGTCAAATAAATAAATTTAAAATAAAATAAGATAAAATAAAATAAAATAAAATAAAATAAAACAATTTAAAATAAATAAATAAATAAAATGTAGAATGAATGCATGAAACTGAATTTGAGGAACAAAATAGACATATTCAAAAAAGACATACAGGGACACCTGGATGGCTCAGTTGGTTAAGTAACTGCTCAAGTTGTGATCCTGGAGTCCTGGGACTGAGTCCCACATTGGGCTCCCTGCTTGGTGGGGATTTTTTTCTCTCTGACCCTCCCCCCTCTCACACTCTCTCATTCTTTCTCAAATAAATAAATAAAATCTCTTTTAAAAAAGACATACAGATGGCCAACAGGTGCGTGAGAAAGCTAAGTGCTAAACATCACTATCATCAGAGAAATGCAAATCAAAACCACTATAAGATATCACCTCACACCCATTAAGATGGCTACTATCGAAAAGACAACAAATGTTGGTGAGGATGTGGAGAAGAAGGGAACTGATGTGTACTATTAATAGGAATGTAAATTGGTTTGCACACAATGAAAAACAATATAGAATTCCTTAAAATATTAAACATCGGACTTCCATATGATGCATCAATCCCACTTCTGGGCATATAATCAAAAGAAATTAAAACAGGATCTCAAAGAAATATCCTTACTCTCACATTCATTGCCTCCTTATTCACAATTGCCAAGATAAAGAAACAGCCTAGGAATCCATTAATGGGAAAATATGTGATATATATACACACAATGGAATATTCAGCCATGAGAAAAATAAAATTGTGCCATTTGAGACAAATGGGGGCATTATGTTAAGTAAAATAACTCATAGAAAGACAAATACTGTATCAAATCATTTATATGTGAAACCTAAAAAAGACTAATCTCCAGAAACATTAGAGTGGTGGTTACCAGAGACTGGGGGTAAGCAGTGGTGAGGGAAATGGGGAGATGTTGGTCAAAGGATGTGAATTTCCAGGTATAAGATAAATAAGTTCTGGTGATCTAGTGTACAGCATGGTGATTATAGCTATCATACTGTATTATATACTTAAAAGTCCCTGAGAGATTAGACCTAAAATGTTCTCACCACAGAAAACAAATGGTAATTGTGTGACATAATGAAGAGGTGTTACCTAAAACTATGGTGGCGATCAATCATCTGCAATATTTAAGTCTTCCAAGTTAGTGTGTTGTATACTTTAAACTTACACAATATTGTGTGTCAATTACATCTCATTAAAGATGGGGGAAGAAAAACTGAATTAGAGAAACATTTTTTAAAATTTTATAATTTTTTGTACTCATTTATCCGTTTATTCATTCACCTAATTACCACAAACTGCCTACTGGGTGAACACAGAAATTGGTGAGGGATACCCTACCCTAAAGAAAGCCAGCTATAGACTATCAGATTTCAAATACCCCTAAAGATCATGAAAGTATATATATAAAGTCATATCAAATTTCTCTCTGTACCAATATCTACTCTTTGAATCATTTGCAATAATGTATGCACTTAGTTTTCTTGACCCAATTTACTGCCATTTATTTTTTACTCACATTGTACAAGCTAATATTTTGTGAATAAATGTGTGCATATTTTCTTAATTATTCCTATAAAATTACCTCATCAAGGTAGAATTATTGGATTGAGGTAACATATATTTAAAACATCTTTAAATAATTTGGCAAATGCCCTAAAAAGGGAGTTGTATCCTTGATAAAACTATTATCGCCTCTCACCTAGGCTTTGTCACTGGACATTACATAACTGACATCATGTGTGAAATATTTATTTTCTTTCCAGCGAAGAATGCCTTTCAATATTTTCTTAGAGATGAATTAACCTTTAATCTTGTAAATATCCGTTTACTTCCTTTCACCATTTTTTCTATTGGGATTTTTGTTGTTTTCTTATGGATTCTAAGATCTCTTTCTGCATTAAAGACATTGCTGCAATATGCACGGCAATATTTTCTCCACTTTGCTATTTGTCCCTGTACTTTACTTTTTCATGTTGCACAGAGATTCTTTTTTTAAGATGTTAAAGCTATTACTCTTTTATTTTATAGAGTCTGCCTAAAAATCTATATGCTTTCCCCCACCCATACATAAATTTAAAAAAAAATAATGTGTATGATTTGTCTGCTTTCTCATTATTTGTACTTAAGTCTTTGGTCTTATAGGCACTTACTTTACTGAATGCTCTGGGATAAATATCTATCTTATTTTCCAAATATTTAATTAAATCCATCAGTACCATATTTTGACTAACCCTCCTGTCTCACTGAAAATGCTGTCATTTTCAAAGTTCTGTAAAACTGAAGTCATGTCTAAAGTCATCCAGCCAGACTATGGCAGAGCCAATGTCTGACTACAAGTCAATGCTTTATTTGTGTAGTGGCAAAGAGCATGGTGTTAGGATCAAAGAGAACCACACTTGACGGGGACACACCTGGGATTTAGCTACAACCACAATTCCTTGAGTAGAGTACTACTCCAGCTCCTAATCTGTAAATGAGAGAATTTAATTCTATCTAACTCATTCGACTGTGTGGAAGTCACATCCTTCAATTTATTCATTCAGTGATATTTATTCAAAAGCATACCATGTAATAGACATTTTAAACCATTTGTAGAGATCAATTATTTTGACTTTGCTGAATTCAAATAATGACCTGTAATCCTCTTCCAACATTTAAATCTGCCCTACACTCTCACCATTGATGGAAAAGACACCTGTTAGCTTTTTTTTTTTTTTTTAAGACTCAAAGTACGAAGAAAAAGCCCATATATGCATAGTGTAAATTCAGTCACCAGTGCGCTTCCTGGCAGAGGTAGAAGGTAAATTTTTTAGATGAGTGACCAAATTAAGAATTAATTCTTGTCAGGGTGTCTGGGTGGTTCAGTCATTAAGCATCTGCCTTTGGCTCAGGTCACGATCCCGGAGTCCCAGGATCTAGCCCTGCATTGCACTCCCTGCTCAGCAGGGAACCTGCTTCTCCCTCTTTCACTCCCCCTGCTTATGTTCCCTCTCTGTGTTTCTCTCTGTCAAATAAATAAATAAAATATTTTTAAAAAATTAAAAAAGAATTCTTGCCCATGTAATTTTCCTTATTAAAAATAGAGAATAAATTATATTTAAACATAGTCTTCATTGTTGAGTGAAGCTAAGATAGTTTTTTAAATATGTGTATGGGGGGGAGAGAGAAGAAAAAATATCCTAATTCCCCTGTCACAAGGAAAGGCTGGCATATGCATGATAATAAAAGCATCTAATGGACGCCTGGGTGGCTCAGTCAGTTAAACCTCTGACTCTTAATTTCTGCTCAGGTCATGGTCTCAGGGCCCTTGGATCAGGAAGTATAGGGCTCTGCACTCAGGAGAGTCTGCTTGAGATTCTACCTTTCCTTGTCCCTCTGTCCCTTCCCTCCATGTGTGTGTGTGCATGCACCTACTATTTCTGTCACTGGGCATGGTACATAAACAGTGAATCTTGGAACACTGAAAAAATAAAATGAACTATTAAAAAAAAACACAATCCTCTTACATTCACCAAGTCATTTTGATTCAACACAGTTTACTTGCCACATGAATTCTAATACTTACAGTTACTTAATACACAAAAGCAGCTCATAATCAGCCATCCCAAATCAAGGAAGAAAAGCACACACACACACACACACACACACACACACACACACACACACACACACATTCTGGGCAACATAATTAATTTTCTCTGTTCCCAATCTGTGGGATTATGTTCCCAGTCTGTGTTAAATGTTGATTTCTTGGTGCCCAGCAAAGTGCTTGGAATCAGCACAAGTGATCAGAACATAGACTTCTGGATTTGATGCCTGCTTCCCCTGCTCACATGTCACTTAACATCCCAGTGCCTCAGATTCCTCAGCTATAAAATCAGGCACAGTAACTGTGCCAACTACACAGGATTATCATGAGAATGAAACAAGTTAATATTTGTAGAGCATTTGGAATAAGACTGGCGCCACAGCATGTACTCTATGGATATCATCAAATAAATTAGCACATGACACTTCCTTTGTGGAGTCTTTTCTGACCAAGTTACATCTATCCCTTTTACACATACCACATAGCACCAAGCATCAGGCTTGTACCCAAATTTTAGTAGTATATTTATTTTTATAATATGACTATCTGTCTTCCCTCACCAAACACAGAAATATGAATTTATTGGCAACTTGTATATTGCTATGATGCATAAAAAAGATTATCAAAGATTACTTTTTGTTTAATGTATTAATGTAACAATTTCCCAAACTAATTTTTTATGGATTAAGCTTTGGTATAATTTATGATCTTAGTTAATTAAATTCCTGTAAGAAAACCATCTTTACATCAAATAATTGTGGGGCTAGCCTTCTTAGCACACTCAGATTTCTTAACAGATGTCAAGACCATATTGTGATCTGATCCAAAACTGTAGCCTTCACTGCAAGGCTCTTGAAGGGATCTTTTATGGTTGTCATGTAAGTCTCATCTCAAGGGTACATGATCCTTAGAACTATTACACTTATTAATAACATCTCTACCTCATATGTGAAAATGACATCTAAATGGAAGTGGGATTGCCTGACTTGCAGACATAAGATTTAACATCTTTCTACTTATATATTTTTTACTCATTTTGATACCCGTGAACCCAGGCCAGTGGCTGGCTTATGAATGAATGAAGCTCAAAAAGGCATAAGAAAAAGTTACTCATGAATCAAACCCAGACACCCCTTCACAGTGCTTTAGAAAAAATAAATCCATTCAAACTCAAATTTACACAGTTATCTTGGGAAAAAAAATTTTTAATTGCCTAAACCTCATAGCTCCTTGTTAAGCTCTGTCTATAACAAGAAGTATAAAACGATGACTAAAATATTTACACTCTAGTTGCTATTAAAAAAAAATCACTAGTTTATTCATCTTGGTTAATGACACAGAAGGGCAAAACAGGTACCCAAACAATGAATAATAATGTAAGAGCTCAGACTGTAAAAATCAATAAGTCAAATCAGTAGAGCTGTACTTTGTTTTAATGTTCTCATCCCTGGATGCAGTAGAGCTTACCTTCTGAATTATATACATGTATTGACCTAATTACATAAATATTGACTTTTTCTTATATGAGGATTTTTTTCAATCTTACTCTAATTATGATGTCAATATTTATGGCTGCAGCAACACTGAATTTACACTTATTAGTTGTGACTGATAGTGGCATGCCATGAGATATTTCAGATATCCACATGGTCTCAAAACATTGCAGGTACTCCATAGTAAATAAGTCAGTAATTCCCTATATATATCATAGTAAGGTAAGCTTTTTTAAGAAGATGATTATTTCATCCCCAATAATTAGAGAGCTGGTCTCCTCAGCTTGTCAGGTTTCATAGCACAGAGAAGTAATAACCAAGATGTGTCTGGATCTTGATCTATAATTTTACCCATTTTTTTTAATCAAACACTTCATTCCTAGCTTTAATCCCCACCCTTTTAACAAATTCTTCTATCTGTTGGTGGATGTCTACACCTCCATCCCCACAGCTGTGTAGGTGTGTAAAGGATATCATTTAATATTTATTATGCTTTGATATTTTTCCAATAAGGAACCTATACATAGTACAGTCTAAAACAAAATGCAATCAGTATAAATTCTACTTTTTAAAAATGTCCTAATTATTTCTCCTTACATGGTTTTATTTTCACTAGAAATATTTCATACAGTTACTGCAACTGTTATGTCTCTGAGGCAAGCAATAGTGCCATACCTCAGGACATTTTAATTAAATTCTTTTTTAAAAAACCAGTAAGTGGTATTAAGAAAATATTCCAAGTACTTTAAAAACCTGGAGAGTTTCTCATTTTGCTCCTGTAATATTTTTGAGAACTCCCACTCAAGGACCTGCTCTAACTTAAGAAGAGCAGAAGTACCTGTGGCACATTATCCATTTAGAGTTAGGCAAATGCATGGGGAAGGCTAGGATAAAACAATGGCGTCCATTTGGGGCTTAAGAGCTGTTCTAGACATATCATGGTAAGTTGGTCATGGATTACCCTATGTTTTCTTATTTGCTTCTGCAGGGATGCCAGAGGACATGAACCTCAGTGACGTAAAGCAGACCCATACGACAGGCCAAAGTAGTACTTTAGATACAACGGGAGCAGGATGTTCAGCTGCAACTGAATCTACGGCATTTATGCTGATGGGTGTGGTACTGTTACTTCCTTGGCTTTGGTAACTAAACTCTTCCACTCTGATATACCTATCTTCTTGGAGTCTTGATTTCTCCCCTGTCTTCACCTGATTGGAATAATAAATCTTTCTGAATGTAACAATTATATTTATGAAAAGGTATATCACACTAACTTCTTATAAGCCAAGTGGGAATGTTCACAAAGTATCTAAAAATGATAGGCTGTTTGAAAACATGTCTTCTAGGATTCTAACTTAAATCTTCTTAAGTTCTAATGCATTAAACCTGCAAATGTGAAGAGCACACAAGTGACTTTGAATAAGGATTTAGTATATCTGTAATTTTACTATCTTTGATGCTAAACTCTTTATAAAAGAAAAATGTCTTAAATTGAAAGTGTATTTGCAGAACAATGAAAACAGCACATAGTGTTTCTTAAAATACTGAAATTAGAATTCCATTAAATTAATCAAAACAAATGATGGAAAGTAGTATGCATGAATTTTCAAGGGATTCTTCCATTTTTGCAAGCTATATGAAGAAATTACTTGAAGTCTGTAAGTTATAGAGTAGATTGTTAAGGAGCATTTCATGTAATTTCATTGAAGAAGCTTGATAAATTTTTATCCGCTGTAACTTAGCCACTGACAAACCTTAACCTGAGTATTTTGGTAGCATCTGAGCTGTATTCTAGAACATTCAAAACGCACCTTTGGTATTGTGGCTCTTTTCCCTCTCTTTGCCTAATGGATTTAGCCATGTTGTAAACACACACCTGCTCTGGGAATATCTCTAAGAAATCCATTAATTATTTAGTAGATAACTTGCAAAATGATATGCTCATCCATCCTCCAAGTATTATTTGCTATTTTCTTAAATCTTGATATTAGAGAATTGACTATCTATACATTTCTAAGGCTCCTACGAATATCTAAAGACATGTACTAATACAAAAAAATGTAGCACACAATGCTTTAGCTCTTTTTCTGTTTGCACATAAGCAGAACCGCGAATCCACAGGCCCTGATTTACCAGTTGTGATAAGGTGCCTAAGCAGAACTGGTTAGGATATGTCTATCATTGTATTTAAGGAGGAAGCGATGTTAGCTTTTATTAAGAAGTATCACATCCAGTTGGTAATAAGGAAATACTAATACAGAGTGACAGAATCAAAAAGAAAAGGGCTGAATTTGTAAATTTTTTAAAAGTCAAAAGGATTTGAAATGACCTCTAAGGAAAAGTCAAAGAGGACTCAATCGATGGCAAATATTTGTAAGTGAAATCAATCTCTCCAAATCAGGAAACAGTATATGATCAAATCATGTTCTCTCATGGGTTCTAAATTAACTGAATGATCTGACAATGGTCAATTTGAACTACAGTATGTTTAAACTGCCAAATCAGATTTTATTGCCTGTTTAAACAGACCTCAAAACTGTAAGTGTTATCCTACCTGCCAGGTCTGGCTGTCATTTCCCTAGGCTTCCATTCCAGATCTTAAAATTTATTCCATGATCTACTTGGTTTATAACTCATTTGCACCACCACGCTCCACAAATTATAAAGTTCAACATATATTTGTTTAATCTTTAAACTCATTATTTAAACAAACAGGTAATATGAAGCCACCCTTTTGTGACACTCCTGCCCAAGTCATGGTTGGTTTGCTCTGGCAAAACTTCTTTCCCAACCTTACAGGAATGTAGAAGACAAACTGAAGGGCATAGTTCAGCAGACTACAATGTCTCTGGATTAAATAACATTATAGAAGATAATTTTCAATGTGGCAGGAGATTCATAAGCAGAGATTATGCTGAGTGAAATAAGCCAAGTAGAGAAAGTCAAGTATCACATGGTTTCACTTACTTGTGGTGCATAAGGGGTAATATAGAAGACAGTAGGAGAAGGAAAGTAAATGGGAAGTAGGGTAATTCAGGGAGAGAAATGAAACATGGGGGACTTTGGACACAGCAACAAACTGAGGGACTTGGAGGGAGGGCGTGGGGGGATGGGAGAGCCTGGTAGTGGGTACTGAGAGCACCTATTGCATGGAGCACTGGGTGTGGGGCATGGGCAATGAATCTTGGAACACTGAAAAAATAAAATACATTTAAAGTAAAAAAAAAAAAAAAGGCAGAGTGGTAACCACATCAATAGTATCAATAGTATGAATGAATTTTTTTATCAACTAAATTTTACATCCTCAAATGAGTGTTGTCTACCTCCAGGTAGGCACTGTAGAGCCCACACACATCAATAACAATATTGCTCTAGCTTAAAACATGTGTAGGCTTTTAGAATTCCTTTAAGAGCCTGAGGCATATTTCCTAATATTCTCAATGAGGAGATTCACTCTTTAATACTTCACTCCATAGCATTGTATGATTGACCCGCTCTTTATAATTTAAAAGCTCTTTCAAATGAAATAGAGTATCCAACTTGACCTTTCTTACCCTTCAAGGGGACTCAATTTTTAGCCAATAAAAACATTAACACTGATGCTTTTTGTGTGTGCTTTTTTAAAATATGGCTCAGAATGTGTTTCTGAAGTCCTCCATAAGTCTAAAGAACTTTGAGCAATGGTAAGACTTTTGAATATATGTCTACTTTATATGTATACTTTATAAGAGGAATTAAAGGATAACATTCAAGTTAATATGTATATTTTAAAATATCACCTACATCTTTATAGTCATATCTTACACTTCGATCATTTAAGCAAAGGCTTTTGTTAAATCTGGATTATTTTTATATAAATTTAGTGATTCTGGAACACTGTAGAGTTATGCATGTATTAGAGAAGAATCAGTTAACAATCTGAGCTAACATTTATGTGGCTCTTCCTTTTTATAGCATCACGATCAGTTCTTTTATGCACAATCTCCTTTGGTTCTCCCAATAACATTATCACCTCCACTGTACCAATGAGGAAACTGAGGCATACAAATATTATGTAATTTGTCTGATATTATACAGTTCATCACAGTAGAATCAGATGGGTGAACATAATGTCTCCAAATAAACCACATATGTTCCTGGTTCAAAGACAGAATAGCTCTGGAACAGTAGTAAAGAATCATGAGATTAGCATAAAAATTATTCAGAGATAATTTAGGTCTCCAAACTATGATTTAAAAAACAAATTCAATTAAGTGTATAATTATAAGTGTATAATTATAAAACTGCATATCAGTGCAAAAGCATAAAGAAAAGGGAATATAAACATGAACTTTTTTTAGTACCAGTCATTGCCCTCCCACATGTGGAAAACCCATTTGAACACATCAACCCACCAAGATAAATTGTCTACCAAAAATAAGAAAGAAAATACACAAGTTTTACAACTATCATGGAATCATGAAATTCCTTTTCTGTGCAACTGAAAAGTGTAAAATATTTCTTTAGCCATAAGGCACAGAGGGCATTAAGAAAAAGAAAAAAAAAAGGAAGAAAGAAAGAAGACAGGAAGAAAGGAAGGCAGGGAGGAAGGAAAGAGAAATGGAAGGAAGGCAGGAATACAGGAAGGAAGGCAAAAAGTGGCAGAATATTATTTTTAAAGCCCTATATTTGCTTTTTTATCCTTTATTTGTTCAGGAATGTCTTATCAATGAAATAATGTCTGGAGAGTTCTCTTGTCATTAAAGGATAGAAGTTAATAAGCAATTTCCTCCCAAACACTCAGATTTCTCTGAAGTGCTCAATGATGATGCTTTGAAAAGGACTCAATTAGTTTATTGCTAATTGTTTTCAATAATTTAAAAAATATTGTTTCTATCATCATAATCTTTCAGGTACAATAAAAATTGTTTCTCCTTGAGTGAATGGATTCAACCTAGACTTCTGTTATTCTATGAGATATTCACAAGGCAGTCTGTGATATCAGCATTTCCTTATATTGCAAACTTTAGTAGCCAATATAATTACATGGATTGTACAAAAATTCAGAAAAAAATCATAATGTTGTTAAGTATGACTTTAGGCATATCAAGTTTTTCCTTAAATGCAGACTGTTGTATATTAATTATTTCTGATTAAAATATAGACAAAATATCTTGCTCATGTTGAAAGTCGACTTTTTTTGCCTTTGCTATAATTCTATGGTGAATGAAGTGGTATTATGACATTATTTTATAAATGCAGATTTAATCTAATGCAATTCTTAAACTATTCTCTCTGCTTTAATGTGCAGAAAAATACTAAAGAGTCTCTTCACAATATAATTTATCTTCATAGTAGGAACAATAATATTTGGAACAGGTTGGGAGTGGATGAATATTTCTGGATAAATTTTCAAACATGATTCAAGAGTCTCTCACCTTCTTGTACATACTAATTGTCACAATAGAATCATCTTTACCATAAAGGAAATCACACATCCCCCAAATTTTTACTTTGCCCATATCAAATAGGAAGAGGAAAAGGAAGAAAAGGAAATAGAGGAATTTGAAATTCTACAGAATTAAAAACAGAGCAGTTAAGATTTAAAATAGCAAGTAAATATTTAAATATTATGTAAATAGTAAGTATTTAAATACTCATTAATGACAGAAGGGATAGCATTGACCCACAGCGCTAATTTCGGTGACCTGGTAAGTAAATCAGTAAATTCCTATTTTTATTAGTTTCCATACCCACTTTTGAGAAGCACTGAACTAGAAGAAAGGAAGCATCGTAGAAGGAAAGCAGCAAGGAGGAGTCTCTGAGTTTTAGGATTACCCAGTGAAGGCACCAACATAAGAAAGAAAAAAAGTCCAACTGCAAGACAAATGCTGTGAGCAGTATAGTTTGTGCACCTGGCTTACATTGCTCTTTAAGAAATCTAGGCACTGATAAGGTGAAGAATTTTCAACAGTCCCAGTTTCTTCAGAATGAGGTTAAAAGACCCACATAGAACCAACAAGACTCCAACTCCATAATTTTGGTCAAAATTGTCAAAGACTTCCAGAATACAATTTACAAAGTCACTGTCCTTTTCCAACTCACCATGCAAGCTCATCGCTCAACCTGCTGCCCACATACACACCTTCACACACAATACACATTTTCTAGCTGTTCTTTCTGTTTTGGTTTCTTATCAATAACATTAAGTTATCTGTAAGTTAAGTGTAGCTAATGCACAAAATTAGAGGACTAGATAATGCAACACATGTTAGGAATCCTCCTGTCCCACTACACGCCTTAATAATTCATGTTTGTTCCTTTCCCATTAAGGCTTCTGTTCAAATGCACATGTTCCCAGGATGTGACAATGACAAAATATTTAGTTATGAATTCTGCCTGTGGATAAGCTTTTGAATTGTAAACAGAATATCAAGAAGGAAGTTTGAAATTGAGTAAGTAGAGTTTGGGGAGGGAAAGGAGAAAAGGTACAGGGAGAACACCTCCTGCCTGGTTTCATAGTTCAAGTTTTGCTTAGCTTCATCCTGGCTACAAAGTAATAACCTTGTTGAAAATATATTTCAAAAAACATATTGGGAGTTAGAGAGTGATCTTGTTTTCATTGATTTTAAAGGGATGTCATCCCTGACCCAATGTTTGTTTGTAAATTGGTCTCGGTAACAAACTGAAAATCTCAACCTCCCCATCCTGCTTGAAAGTTTACTTGATCAGCATGTTTGGATCACCAGGTTGGCAACTCTCCCATGGGGCAGAGCACAGCGCAAATGCAGGTGAGAGCCAATTGTCAATAAGCAAGCAGTGTGTTGCTCAATATTGCACAAAATGTCTCCACCAACCTGATATTTCTGAGTGGCTAAATCACTTTCTTAGGTATACATTGCTAATAAGTGACAAAGCAAGTATTCTAAATTGAGTTGAGCCTCAACATCTTTCTTTCTACTGCACCGTTCAGTATCCCATGAGCTCAGAAAATCCTTGATTGGTTAGATGATTAGGTTGGCCAACTTGGAGATTTTGAAAGACATTTTTAAGTTTTTCCTTATTACATTTACTTTTTATTCCCATCTAGTCTCTCGGATATATTTTTTTCTTTTGTCTTTCTTTCATCTCAAATTTAGCTCTGATAATAAGGTAAGCATCCTGAAGAGATTCCATATGCTAGATGCCCTAGTGTGGCCATCTGATAGGGAGGTTGGCTCAATCACTGGCTTATAATCATCCAAAAATGCTGGGGAGACCAGAACAAACACAGCTTCAAAGGTTTCATACTAATTTTTTGTATGACCTTCATCAACTTCCATACCCTCTTTGAACTACCGTTCCTCATCTGTAAAATAACATGTTTGAACTAAATGATCACTAAATTCCCTTTAGATTTCTGGTCTAAAGATAGGGAACATTGATGAAGCTATAGAGAATGTTTATTTACTTGGTGTCTTATATTATAACTTATCATTACTTAATACATAAAAGGTGCTTTTAAAAAGTAGTGGATAAAATGTAATTTTAGTTACTTTATGTGTTTATAATTCAATATATTTATCACACATAGAGATGTGGCTTTTCTCCATAAGATTGAGTGGGATAATCTTTTCACAAAGTAAAGGAAAGAAGAGCTAACACGAAGGTTCTTCAGCTTTTATTTAATGGATAGGACAATACGCCTGAGCAAAGAAATCTATCCTGTCATTAAATACTTAGCAACTAATTGCTTTTTGTTTTAGCTAATCTTACAGGAGTTGGAATCTGGCACCTTCAGTAATTCAGCTGTGGCATCTCACAATATTTAAAAACAAATAATACACAGAGTGACAGCATCGAGAGGCCAAAAGATAAAAAGGGTGTGGAAGTATGAGATGAAGTTATAAATGTTGGTTTGATAGTATTTTTTCTTCTCGCAGATTTTCCCAGGAGACCCTTTTAAATAGTCCGAAACAAATGTTGTTGCCTCTGATGATTTATTGCTGAACAAGCTGACAGAACACAGAAACATGTTATCTGGTCCCCTGTAGTGCAGGGGCTAATTCAGAAAATGAAGAAAAGACCAGAACTGCAGCAGTGGGAGCAAATGTTCTCTATCACTCAGCAAGTAAGCAGATGGAAGCTTGGAATCACAGCTCATTTAAAAATACAGCCCTTAAACATGGTGTGCTGGTAATTTTAGCATTTTTTTCTTCATTTATAAAAGAATTAATGAGACTCTAAAAATTTCATCACAGATGGTAACTACAATAAATTTATAATAAATATTTTTACTACTATTTTAGCTACACATCTATTACCTTATGGGTGTAATGGAATATAAATACATGAGCATATATACACTTATCTATACCTAGCTATAAAATAAACATACACATTCATGTCTTTACTGTTTGTTATCATGTTTATGTTTTATAAACATATATAAACTTTGCCTTATGTCCATTAGTTCTGGCTTTGTAATCAAAGACTGAGTTCAGTGAAACAGATAATTTTATTAAATTGTTACTTGCTATTTTTCTATACCCACTTTCATTTTTAATTTGAAACAGATCCGCATTAAACAAGTATCTCTTGCTATACACAAGAGAATATGTAAGACCACTGCAGCAATAAGATGCATTCATAAGTTACATATTGCAGAAACCTTCACTTACATAGTCTTATATACACATTCCATTTTCCTTAAGAGCCATCCTCAGGGGAACAATGCAACAAACACAAATAGGTAGCTTGGTATTCTCATTACAAAATACATAAAAGTGACTTGACTACCCACTTGTTTTAGGTTGTTACCTAACTGGTAAGATCACCAAGCAAGGAATGACAATTCAACGTAACTAAAATTTATCATTTTCCCCAAGTCACCAATTTTGCTTTCTTCTCTTTTAGTGACAACCATCTTTTAGAGTCCCATCCTCTTTATTATCTATCTCCCCATGCCTGTGTGGGATGCAATGTGGGAAAGAAGCACTCAGGCTTGGAAATTAGAGGAATGTTAGGTCTGCCACCAACTCTCTGATATATCTGCAAAATAAAGATGATGGTACCTCCACCTTTGATTGATGGGGATTTATACAGATTTATTGAGATTTCTGCTGATTTATTAGGAAGTTTTAATTAGTGATGTGCCTATAATGATTGGAACATTTAATCTTAGTTAACATTTTATGAAAGCTTTCTCTTAGGTGAAGTCTTTCACACTAAGATGTGAATGATATGCTGATAAATCATTCATTTCAAAACTATGGAACCTAAAGATCATGTATTTTGCAGTAAAGAAAGCTAAAATCCAGAAAAGATATATAAATTACAAAGGTAATACAACTGGTTTGAAGCAGAAGACGAGTTAATGCTCTTTGTTTAAGAAAAGTTCTATGAATACTCTATTAAATCAAAATTTTTGCTTCCAAATCAACTAAAACATGTCTGTTTGTAAATCCTGATATTCAGTAGAAATTGCCTCATAACCACAGGGACTAAACAGATAGAAACAGGCAAATATATCCACTTAGAGTATGCTTACATTCTTGATTCTAAGAGAAGATAAGGCATTTAGAGAATTTATAAAATCTTAACAGTACCTTAATGTTCATTAAAATAGTGAGATAATTTACTAGAGTTTCATAATATAATAGAGTTTATATATAATAGAATATAGAGGGAGTATTCGGGACATATTGATAAATAACTTATTCTAACATATAGATCATCATTTTCAAATTTGCCAGTAAATTACGTTGAAATATAAGAATAAATGTTTTGTGTCACATTTAAAGACATTAGCAGAAACTTTTTTGCTACTATTATTGTTTTCTACTGTAATATTCTGCTTTGCAGTCTTTAGATTTACCAGATTATATTCTGGTTTTATCTGGAAACATGAAGATCAATAGGACATTTCCATGTTTATTTTAATTGTAGTGCTCAGTTAAATACTAGCTTATTGTGCTATTATAGCATCTTCTAAATTTTAAAATAATGAGAAAATATGAATATTTGAAATTCTTTCAAGCAACTTCCCTTCTGAGAAGAGTTCCTTCATTCTACTGTAAGATGGAAGGACAAATCAGCAAGAGTTGAAATATGTGGTCTTTAATTCCAGAGTTTTATTCTTTTCTTAAAATCCAGGGAGATGTTAACTATTTGTCTTTATTGAGCCGAGAAGAAAAGTTCTCTATTCTCTTAGTAGCTACCTTTTGTTAAAGTAGAGTAAATTATCTTTATTAATACAGGGAACTTTAGCAACTAAATGATGGATTCCATTGTAATAATAGAAAAAATAATTTAATGCCAAGTATATTCATAGATATTAGCTCATATAGTAAATAAGAAATTTATATCTCTGTGTCCTTCAAGAGTTATCTAAAATACAAGTTTGTTTTTTGTTTTTTAAGATTTGGTTTATTTATTTGACAGAGAGAAACACAGCCAGAGAGGGAACACAAGCAGGGGGAGTGAGAGAAGGAGAAGCAGGCCTCCTGCTGAGCAGATAACCCGATGTGGGGTTCAATCCCAGGTCTCGGGATCATGACCTGAGCCGAAGGCAGTTGCCCAACCAACTGAGCCACCCAGGTGCCCCTAAAATACAAGATTTTCTGTAAGACATTAGTCAGCCTTTGTTCTTATTAAAACAGTGTCCACTGATAATAGAAAAGAATATCACCAAAAATTCTGCCAACCTCTGTTAATGTTTTACTGCATTTTTTAAAATCTCTTAGAAGATTATTTAAGATATCCATAAAGACACAGATAAACACTTACACAAAAAAAGACAGAAGTATGTAGTGATTATATCTTTACATAAATATTCAAAGATAGGACACTTGATGATAAAATGATAGGATGTTTCCTTTTTAAGCTATCATTGCTTAACAATATATCATGAATGGTTTCTAGGTTAATAATTCTAAAAATTATAACTGTTTTCAAGTATTCTTCATATGAAAATGCCATCACTTTTCAATCGATTCCCTGTTGAGCACTGAATCATTGCCAATGTCATAAGCAATGTTCCAATGAAAATCTTTATAAAATTTACACACCTCCATCTTAGAATAGTTCTCCTTTCTTAGATGGAATAAGGAAAAGAGATTTTTGCTTCTACTTAGAATGACCACAATCACCAAGAACAAACCAACTAACCAAACAATAAAGATACCAGGTGTATTTTTTATAATCATTGATCCTGTTATATACCTCCTTCATTCCCTCTAATTAGAAATAATTCTCTCCTTAAATCAACTTAATAGAAAATTAGATAACAATAATTTGTGTATTTAGCTTATTTCCTTTAGTAGATTAAAGTTTATTAAAGGCTTCCTGAATCCTTCATGGTAGCATAGTTTTTTGAAATGAATAGATGTCTAAACATATGTATTGGATCAAATCTAAATATAAGGAGACAGAAAAAGTGTCTTATTTTCCTATATTATAATTGATTAATCTTGGAAATTTTCCATCTCAACATATCCTAAAAGAGTCAAAATTTGAATAATAATTCCTGCCTGTACCAAAGTAAACTTCAGGAATAAATGATATATAATAACATGTGAAAATATTTATAAATAGATAAATAATACAGATTAGAATTGCTACTGGTATAGCCAGCTGGACTATTTGCCAGGGGCCCACACATTTTTCAGTATTTCACATATTACCTTTAAAAGTAGTGAAATATAACCTAAGGGACTTGAAGTTTTGATGATGTCTATATCAGAAAAGAATTTATTAGAATGTGTATCTGACAACCTCAGAGTCCCTTGTGGGGTTCTCAAAATATGATCCCCTTCCCTTCACAGCTGAGTGAATGAGGTGATCTAAGATACATAGAAACATAATATGAACTACATATGTAATTTGAAAATTTCCTAATAGTTACAACCCAAAAAGATGAAACAGATACCGCTGATATTAATTCAACAATACATTTTATTTAATCCAATATATATGGAATATTATTTTTTCAAGTTATAACCCACATAAAAAATCATTGAGATATTTTCTACTTTTTATACTAACTTTTTTCGAAATCTAGGGTGTGCTTCCTGCACATCTCTGTTTGAATACAATTACAGTTGTACAGCTAGTGGTTACTCTCTTGTACCTTATTACATTTGCCCAGCTATTGGCCACTGTCTTGCAAAACACAGATATAGAAGTGGAGAAACCAAGGCACTTTGGCAAAAGCCATCATTAAAAAAAACACTTGAGTAACCTCTCAGAGTCCAAAATCTGAAGCAAGAGAATACATATTAACCTGGAGAAATGCCCCTTTCTCCGTGTATTAGCAAAACTTATTCTGAATACTGATAGGATTTGAAAATTGTCAAAGAGAAAGGTCTTTAAAGAGAAGAAAGTTTCTCTCCTTGAATAAATGTAGTCACTTCCTTCAGAACACTCTTCTCAAATTTGATTTGGGGTTTCCATATTGGTGTCTGTATTGTCCAATTTTATCAAAAATCTTGCTAAATACATTCTCCATCTGCAATATCTGGTCATCCTCAATATCTAACAGGGTTCCTCACCCTTTACTGTTCCCACAGGTGGTTCTGATCACCCTAGACTGCCTTCAGAAAGAATTTTGTTAGATCACTTTAACCAGAATTCCCCCATACTCCTGATGTTTCCTCTAAGTATCCATCCACTGAAAATAAATAATCTATTTTTCTCCTTGGCTATAAATTCCTACTTGGCCTACTCTGAATTGAACATGATCTCTCTCTCCCGCTGCATAGCCCCACTGATACGATCCCAACAATTTATTGCAGTAGTACCCCCTTGAATAAAACCTGCCTTATAGTTTTAACAAGTATCATTTAATATTTTTCTTTAACTAAAGGGTGGGGCATTCAGAACACGGCAGTATGAGGAACTCAAGGAAATGTTTCCAGGAAGAGACATCTGTGAAGCTGGTCAAAGTTAGCACTAATAAGCGTTCAAACTCTCTGGAAATTGCCTGAAGGGTTTACATAAATTCAGAAGCATTTATTCATTAAACCTAAAGAAATCCAGTTCAAGCAATGTGATGCAGTGGCACTCCAGTTAGGACAGCATTCATGTCCCACAGATAAGCCTTGAGGAAAAATTATTGAAACAGCAGCCACAGCTGAAAGACCTTTTCACCTCACCCCTACCCACCTCTCAGCCTCCTGCTTTCTGCCATGGATGAGCTACTCCAGAGAGATTATTCAGACAGCCATCAATAAATTCCACTTCTCACAATTTAGTGTTAGATGACTATATTGGCAGTGATTGTACCCTTGTAACAAACAGTGCCTATTTTCCCACACCCAACTCCCACTAACTAGAGAAGATGTATTGGACCAGTTGGTAAAGATTGTAGTCTTCCTTTCTCAAGCAAGTCAAGTATAGCTTCCATCTCCCATTGTGGAAGAGAAATTCTTAGGTTTGGTAGCAATTGAATATCAGCAGATTCTACCATCCTTGGTTCTAGAGAAGATCTCCACTGGGTGTGATGGGAACCCAGTAGAGTTACTACTTGTAGCCAAGTATTAGTGCAGCCAAATATTAAGCAAACACCATGTAACAATATCTCTGAAGAAGAATCAGTATCTATAACTGCTATAATAGAAGAGAACTTCCTCAACCTGACAAAGTTTATCTATTAAAAAAAATCCACATCTATCATATCTAATGATAAAACACTGGAAGTTTTCTACCTAAGATGGAGAATGAGAGAAGGACATTGGCTCTTTCCCCATCCATTCAATATTGTACTGGAGGAGTCAGCCAGGATAATTTAGCAATTAGACAAGAAAAAGAAATAAAATAAAGGGCATCTAGATTGAAAAGAAGTAAAGCTCTCTTTAATTACAAATGACTTGAACTTATATATATATATTTGTGGCAGAGAGAGAGGAGGAAGCAGGATCCCTGCTGAGCAGGAGCCCAATGTGTGTGTGTATGTATGTGTGTATATATATATATATATATATATGGCATCCACTAAAAATGTTAGTATCAGTGAGTTTGAGTTAATATAAAAGATGAGTCATATTTCTGTATCCTAACCATGAACAATCCAAAAAAGGAAGCAATTCCACTTACAGGAGAATCAAAAAGGATTAGTACTTAGAAATAAATTTAACAAGATAAGGGTAAGACTTACACACAAAAACTTACACACACAAATATAAAATAGTACTGGAAGAAATTAAAGATCTAAATGATAAGATACTTCATGTTCATACATTGGAAGATTCCATATTATTAAAATGGAAACAACCCCCAAACTGATCCACAGATTCAATGCAATCTCTATCAAAATCCCAGATGGCTTTTTTGCAGAAATTGCCGTGTTGATCCTAAAATTCATATATAAATGCAAGAAACTCAAAAGAGACAATCTTAGAAAATTGCTAAGTTGAAATCTCATTCTAATTTCAGAGCATAGTAGAGTTATTAAGACAGTGTGCTGTTAGCTTATGGATAAAGGTATAAATCGATGAAATATAGAATTATGAATCCAGATTTGAACTCCTAGCTCACCCATTCACAAAAATTAGGTTAAAGTCAATCTTAAATAAAAGAACTAATGATAAGTAAACTGTTAGAAGAAAATCTGAAAGTAAATATTTATGATCTTGAATTAGGTGATGGTTTTTTACATATGACATCAAACCACAAGCAACAAAAAGATAAATTGTACTTCATTAAAATTAAAATGAAGTATTTTATCTCAAAGGACACCATCAAGAAAGTAAATGTATGAAAATATTTGAAAGTTACATATACAATAAAGGACTTGCATTCAGAACACATAAAAAACTCTTTTTTAAGATTTTATTTACTGCGGTGCCTGAGTGGCTCCGTCATTAAGCATCTGCCTTTGGCTCAGGTCATGATCCCAGAGTCTCTGGATGGAGCCTCACATGGAGCCCTGCATCAGGCTTCCTGCTCAGCGGGAAGCCTGCTTCTCCCTCTCTCACTACCCCTGCTTGTGTTCCCTCTCTAACTGTCTGTCTCTCTGTCAAATAAATAAAAATAAAAGATTTTATTTTTATTTATTTGACAGAGAGAGAGTGACAGCAAGAGAGGGAACACAAGCAGAGGGAGTGGGAGAGAGAGAAGCAGGTTTCCCACTGAGCAGGGAGCCCAACATGGAGCTCCTGGGATCATGACCTGAACCAAAGTCAGATGCTTAATGACTGGGCCACCCAGGCATGCCAGAACATTATAAGAACTCTATGACTCAATAATACAAAGATCTATAACCAAATTTAAAAAATGGACAAAGAATCTGAACAGACTTTTTTCCAAAGAATATATAAAAATAGGGCACCTGGGTGATGCAGTGGGTTAAGCCTGCCTTCAGCTCAGGTCATGGTCTCAGAGTCCTGGGATTGAGGCCTATATCGGGCTCCTGCTCAGCAGGGATCCTGCTACCTCCTCTCTCTCTGCCTGCCTCTCTGCCTACTTGTGATCTCTCTCTCTGTCAAATAAATAAATAAAATATTTTTTAAAAAGTTTAAAAATGGCCAATAAAACCATGAAAAGATGCTCAACATAGTTATTAGTTATTAGGGAAATGGAAATCAAAACCACAAGATGTCACTTTATATCCAGTAAAATGAAAAAAAATAATTAATGTTGGCAAGGATGTAAAGAAATTAGAACCCTCACTTATAGAACATAAAATGCTGTAGTCACTTTAGAAAACAGTTTGCCAGTTCTCCAAAATGTTAAAACCTATGATCCAGCAGTTTCACTCTTAAGTATATACCCAAGAGAAATAAAATCACAAATCCACACAAAAACATGTATATTAAGCATTATTCATAATAACCAAAAAGTAAAAACAACCCAAATAACCAACAATTGATGAATAAAATATGGTACATCCATACATTATTTGATAATAGTATTGAAATACAGATAAATGCTACAACATACATGAACATTGAAAAAAGTATCCTAAGTCAAAGAAGTCAATCACAAAAGTCCACATATTATATGATTTCATTTTTATGAAATATTTAGGATAAACAAATCCATAGAGACACAAAGTAAATTAATGGCCGTCAGGGTGCGGTGTTGGGGTTGAGGGAATGGGGAATGTCATGAAAGCATCCTAAAATTGTGGTGATTGTTACACAACTCTGAATATATTTAAAACCACTGAACTCTGTTTTAAATGGGTGAGATTTATAATACGTGAGATATATTTCAATAAAGCTATATAAAAAAAAGATTAGACAATATGAATCCTTAAAAGATCAACCCTTTCATCCAGATTCAAAGTTACGGAAGTTGTCAAGGTAAATACTGACCAAGGCCTAATAGCAACATAGAGAAATCCCTACCCCAAGAAATGAAATTCCCAAACCTCTGAACAAAACCTAGAAAGGAGGAGAAATGGCATTTCTGAAGCACTGAGATGGCAATTACTAGAAGACCCTGAAGGAAAAACTGACCCACTTAAATGTCTGTATGAATGGGTCAATGACTACTGAAAGTCTATCAGTCCGCCATGATCTCCCTTTACCGAGCTAACCCTGAGGAGAGAGATGATCTACCCTGAAAACACTAGAATGGAAATGACAGGAATCTATACCTGTATGCAGGACAGTTAAAGACATTTAATGCTTTGGACTTAGTCTTCAAAGAGTGTGCTACTTCTTCAATACTTCTTTGCTGCTGCTATGGACTGAATGTGTATATAGTGCACACACACACACACACACACACACACACATACCCCAAACTAAAATATTAAAATTAATATTTTAATAGTATCCCCAGGATGATGGTATTTGGATATGGGGCCTTTGGGATGTGTTTAGGTCATGAGGATGGAGCCTGTGTAAATGGAATTAGTGCCTTTATGAAGGAGATGCCAGACTGCTCTCTTGCCACCTTCTGCCATGTGAGTTTTCAGCAAAAAGATGTCCATCTATGAACAAGGAAGTAGGCTCTCCCCAGACATCAAATCTGCCAGTGCCTTGATCTTAGACTTTCCAGCTTCCACAATTATGATAAATAAATTTCTGTTGCTTTTAAGCCACCTAGTTTATGGCATTCTGGTATAGCAGCTTGAACTAACTTACATAGCTACAGTTGGTTTTTGTTTTTTGTTTTGGGGGGGGGTTGCCATAAAGTATACTTCTAAACATTTAATGGAGTTTAAAAGAGCTGGATCTTAGAAAAAATCATTGAACTGCTTGACAGAGAATAACCTGAGGGAGGGTATTGATCCTTCATACAAGAACCAACTGTCATTTCCCAGCAAATAGAAAGTCTTTCTGAATTTCCTGCCTGACACCTGGGCACCAACTCTCTGGACTGATGCTATAGCAATCTTTCCCAAGGTAATCTCTGGTGGCCATAGCAATACCCAAGTGTGGATTTTTAGTTCCAAGAACAAAAGCTATTAGAAGTGGTTCCCCCATCCAGCTGCCCCAACCCAGACATCAAGTACTTTGGTTTATGAAATATTTACATGATAAGAATGTCTTGAAGGAAGCCAACTGTACATCTTGGAAATCCACATATATAAGAGTGTTTCACTATAGCAGGTGGCTTGTGTATACTATCTATACCACAATTTGTGTAGTCTGATATGCCTGTGTTATCTGGCCTTGGCACCTGTGTTGAGGCATGGTTTCCAAGAAGTCAATTCTAAAATTCTTTGATAGCTTACCTGTTCTTCTTTTATGCCTAGGTACTCCATCCTCTGTCCTCATGCACATCAATATGGCAGAAGCATTTGACCCCTTCATAGTTTGTCAGCATGGGAACTTTGGACACATTTCCTTGACAAGGGAAATTCATTCCCAGGCAGAAGTCTATACAGATTAACTTTTCACTACCACTGCCCAGGCAGTTCTGCTTTTATCCAAGATAGCTTAGGATCCTAGTTAGTAAGAACACCCCGGAGTAGAACATGAATGATACAAGTGGGAGAGCATACCTTAACTGGTGCCTATGAGTAGACCTGGCACAGCAACAGTGCAGCACAACTACCTCTTGACTCTAGCTCTACACCCACTTTTTAAAAGCAATATAAACCAAGTAAGTTGCTATTCTTTGCATTCTGAAAGGGGCTGGTTGGTACACATAGGCTCATATACAGATGTTCACTTTTTAGGGGTTAGGGATGCTTACTAGAAATTACCAGGACATAGAGAACATATCCATGAAAATGACTCATTTTAATTTTGCTTTGATTCCCTGTTCATCAGAAATATTCTAGTTTCCAAGGTGCCTGGGTGGCTAAATCTGTTAAGTATCCACCTTTGGCTCTGGTCATGATCCTGGAGTCCCAGAATGAAATCCCACACTGGGATCCCTGCTCAGTGGGGAGTCTGCTTCTCCCTCTGACCTCTTCCCTCTCAAGCTCGCTCTCTCTCTCATTCTTTTTCTCCCAAATAAATAAAATCTTTAAAAATATCCTAGCTTCTAAAGATATCTTTGCATCTTGATATTTATCAGAGCAAAAGAATGAACAAAAGCATTGCAAGCACTGAAAATGGACTACAACTTGTACACTATAAATTCAAATGGAATTCCAGTTTATATACCAGTTTCTTGTGAATTTGGAGGGCATGGCTAAACTACCCATGTTAATTCTGAATGTCTTGACAAAAAACTCATTTCTGGCCCTTGCCATGCCCCTACCTATCCCTTGAAGAAAATGCCATCCACGGAGATGCTATTAGATTGAAAAGCTGACATGTTTATCTTAACACTCTCAAAATAAAACATGTTCTGACTCTTCCTCTTGTCATTCTTACTCTTTCTAGTCTTAGAAGTGTGAACATGGCCTCCTAACAATTTGAAAGTAATTTTGTCAATGTTCTAGATGTGGTAACCAAAGATTCTTTCATTTTCCCTACAAGGCTTTCTGGAAATGTTTCTTTTCTACTCATGAGATCCTATGGGGTACAAAAAATGTTAGTGGCCATCCCTGCTCTTCAGCAACTTACTATCAAGACTGATATTAAGACAGGAGCAACAGAGCCAGATAATAGATCCCTGATATCCATTCTACCCTTTTTTTCTTTGGTAATAGAACTCACTCATTCTTTAATATGGATTCCCAGAATTTCCAAATATCACTTGCAGCTAAGTTAGGCCAACAGTATCTTCTGACCAGTGAAATGTAAGCAGTACTTGTGATGGTTAACTTTATGGGCCATCTTGACTGAGCTAGGGGATTCTCAGATAGCTGGTAAAACTATCTCAGGCTGTGAGTGTGTCTCTGGAATACATAAGCAATTGAATCAGTAGACAGAGTAAAGATCACCTTCACCAGTGCAGGTGGGCATCATCCAGTTCATTAAAGGCCTAACTAGAACAAAAAGGCAGAGAAATTATAGACTTGCTTTCTCTGCTTGAGCCGAGACATCTGTGATTTTTCCTACCCTTAGAAGTAAAAAGAATTGGAGTTTGCCCTTTGCCCCTTCTCCCTACCTTCTCCAACTTGCTGAAACAGAATGTGGATCTAGTGGCTGGACTGTCAAACAAGAGACACACTGTAGAAATTACAAAAAGTAATCATTGGGCTAGATGCAACATAACTGCACAGCTGCATACTATTGCAACCTAACTTTTGCAAGAGATTTTGCCATGAAAAACTAACTCTATCTTGTTTCAGGACAGCTTTCCAGTTTTGATGCATACAACATACAAAATTCTGATCACCATAGAGGCACAAAATAGTGACTGAACAATAACACAAACAACAAGAACAACGCTAATGAATAAAGACATTTTTTCAATAAATATGAACAGAGGGTGTGACGAGTACATGGCTCTGAGTGAAGAGAACTCTTCCCAGCTGTCTCTGACTTTTCATGCATTGTTATCAGATTATATGATTTCTATGATCAAGTGCCTAATGAACTGTATAGTCAATAAGTGCTAGAAAGGCACAAAAAGAAGACAATCCTGTGGGTTTTGGTCTTTAGATAGCCCTGGAAAGCCATTTGATGAGCTAGACCCTACAGAAAAATTGGTAAGTAAGAGGGTGAAAGAAAAGCAATCTTTTCAAGACAAAAAAGACCACAATGATACCAAAAGTAGAACCTGGTAAGTATATCCTTTGATTGAAGCAGAGAGTTACTTTTAACATAGTAATGAGAGAATATGGCTAGAGAAAGAGACTTTAGAGTCAAGTCAATGGGCTTGGATTTCTGAGTTAGTTAGGGAGGCCACTGAAAATTTTTGGTATATGAGAGTTATGAAAATTTTAAGAGAAGTATCTCTTTGCTTGAGTTTTAAGTCCAAATCTGTGCATAATGCAATTTTAAAAAGTAGCATTGCCTATGAATCTGCTCTTTGACAACTTTCTAATATCGTGTTTTATTTAATCTTTAAAAGAATCCTGGGAAGTAAAACCATCATGAATGACTTCATAAACAAGGAAATTGAAATATTAAGGAGTCAAGAAATTTGTTCAATATCCCCAAATAACAAATGGAAAAGCCAACTCTTCAACCCAGTGCTGTATGGTATATATAACTTCCTGCTCCTTCCCATTTCACCAAACAATTATGCCATAAATAGATGACAAACTCAGAACTGCCAGTTAAATGTATACTTTGGAATTGAAATGTTCTACTACAACTACTACTATTATTATTTAAGAGAACATATAACTTGACCATAGCAGCTGAATTCCTTCTAAAAATAGATAGTACATAATTCTATAAGTTGATGAATATCTTTTATGGTCACTTTATTCATTTGATCCTTATCTTCAACATAAAAGCATTGAAGTAAAAAAGACACAAAGAGTAAAATTAAATTAGACCAGAATAAAAGCAATCAATGCTTATTACATATTCTATACCCAAGATCACAAATCTTCAAGGCCACTTAAAAAATAACTGCTCCATTATTGAGAGCCCTTGGCTTTAAACCACAAGATGGAAAGAGATTGGCTTTGAAGCCTTTCTCTCTGAAAACCTTTGAGCTGAGTGTGCAACCCAAAGTCTGAGATTTAAAAAATAAAATAAAATGCTGATTCAAGAATATGAGGACAACGGTTTCCTTTGGCCCTTATTTCACTCCAAGGCACTTGCAATTTTTAAAGTATAGCTCTTTTTGAATATACTTTTCTGAAGGATATAATTTTAAATATGCAATCAAGTCATTTTATTGTGTGACATCATTCATATCAACTGAATTTTCTTCAGTACTGAGTAAACATAAATAACTGAATGTCAATGAGCTCATTGAGCAAGCATAATTTAAAGTAATGAAGTAATCTCAAATTGTAGTATTGATTATAAACAAAAATTTGTAATATATGTTTCCATGTGGGATTTATTTCAGAAGAGCTGTACTTTCCTCTCAAATATATGGAGTTTTAGCTTTTGCATGAACCCTTTTAAGATCCTCAATTCATGCAACGTTTATGTAACTTTCCATTTCAGGTTATAAATTTCCATCTGGGAAGTCAGGAGTTTAGATGCTCATTTCCCAAGCATTTTCTCATGTTTAATCACTTCATGAGGCATGCTTTTTTTAAAGATCAAAGTTAAGCTAAAGTATTATTTTTAAATTAACACTATTGGTTTTGAAATCTATTAAAAGCAAGGGTAAACACCCAAAGATACAGATGTAGCGAAGTAGGAAAATTCAGGGAGAGAAACTAAACATGAGAGACTTTGGACACAGAAACAAACTGAGGGACTTGGAGGAAGGGGTGGGGGGATGGGAGAGCCTGGTGGTGGGTACTGAGGGCACCTATTGCATGGAGCACTGGGTGTGGGGCATGGGCAATAAATCTTGGAAAACTGAAAAAAATAAAATAAATTTAAAGTCAAAAAAAAGGGTAAACATAGTTGGCCTAAGATATACCCCACACATACAAAAATAAAGTATTTTTATTTTATAAACCATATTCATCAAAACCAAAATTACAAACTCTCTGGATACTCATATCAGAAACACATAACTTTATAATCAGTGTTTATACCAGCTATCTGTGAGAAAGGATCTTGGAAGTATCTCAAACAATTAATATATATTAAATATTCTTTACTTCCTAGCTATGCTTACAGAAAATTATATCTTTAATAATAAATAACAACTAGAGAAACCCTTATCAATTTATGTATACCAGACATTCTTCTAGGTGCCTTAATATTTATAAAAATTCTAGGATATGAGAGGGAGGAGCAAGATAGCAGAGGAGTAGACCTAGAAACGGGTCCCAGGAGTTCAGCTGGATGGCTATCAAACCAGAACACCTACAGGCTCAACAGGAGATTGAATTGAAAAAGATCAGCAATTCTAGGAACTGAAAACTGACCACTTTCTGGAAGGTAGGATGCCTGGAGAAGTGAATCAGAGGTGGCATTTGAGAAGACAGGCCATGGGGGGAAGGGGCTGGATCCTGACCAGCAGTAGAGCAGTGGAGCACAAAAGCAGAGCTTTTAGAAGTCTGCTCTGAGGGACGTTGTCCCAGAGGCTAAGTGGGAGGCATGTCGGGGGGAGAGCCCTTGCTGGGACAGTGTGGTCTCAGGACCCATGAGGTTACAGAAGGACCCACGGTGTCTGAGTGCAACAGAGCTCCCAGGTATTGGAGCCAGAAAGCTGACTGCAGAAACAGACCCGAGGAGTGGGCTCTCAGCTCAGGCTTACCTTAAACCATGATCCAAGGCACAGTTGGGCCACTGATCTTAGAACAGGAATGCCACAAGTGGCAGATACAGGAAGATCCTTTCCTTCCTCCCCTGGAAGGAGTGGCACAGGAGTGCACTGCAGGAATCTACTGGGTTTGGAGACTCCAAATGGGGCCAAGGGTCAAAGATAGAAATGCTAGGTCCTTGGACACAAAAACAAACTGAGGGACTTGGAGGGAGGGGGGTGGAGGGATGGGAGAGCCTGGTGGTGGGTACTGGGGACACCTAAAGTATGGAGCACTGGGTGTGGGGAATGGGGAATGAATCTTGGAACACTGGGAAAAAAAAATTTAGTAACAATAAAAAAAAAAAAAGAAAAGAAATGCTAGGTCACAGGCTGGATGAGCAGGAAGCACAGCCAGAGACCGGGAAGACAGGCAGGATTGACTGCTTTTCTCTGAGGGTGTACTGAGGAGCAGAACACTAAGCTCTCAGAGCCAGACACTAGGAGGCTGTCATCTTTATTTCCGGGCTCCAAAACTGGACAGAAAGCATTCAGGGAACAGAAGTTACCAAGAGCGAACCTGAGCAGATGGCTTAGCCTGGCCTCTGGCAAGGGTGGGGCAGTTTTGCCTCAGGCAAAGACATTTGAGAATCAATACAACAGGCCATTCCTCCAGAAGATCTGTGAGAACATCCAGCCAAGACCAAGTTCACTGATCAATGAAAACTGGGGAACTTCAGAGCTAGGGGAATGCATCATGTAGAATTCATGGCTTTTTATCCCATAATTCTTTAGTCTTTCAAAGTTAATTTTTTTTAATTTTATTTTTTCTTATTCTATTTTTAATTTATTCCCTTTCCTAGTTTAAAGTTTTCTATTTAATCTTATAATACCAGCTTTAAAAAATATTTTTTCAATTTTTATTGTTTTAATCATATTCTATTTTTTCATTGTATTTAAGCTTATTTTTCATATACATATAAGTTTTTCTTTCTTTAAAACTGGGATAGTTTCTTCTAATAGATAAAAATATAGCCTGAATCTAGCACATGGCTTTGTTCTAATCTCCATCCTCATCACATACTTTCCTTCTTTTTTTTTTCCAACCAACTTATCTTATCAATTCCTTTTTTAGAATATTTTTTTAATTTTCATCTTTACAGTCATATTCCATCCCTTCATCATGTATACCCTAATTTGGTACATGTATATTTTTCTTACTTTAAATTTTTGGGATGCCATTTCTTCTAAAAGACCAAAATATACCCCAAATCAAGTGAGTGGCTCTGTCCTACTCACCAGTATAATCATACATATATAGAGAGAAATAGATATAGAGATAGAGATGATAGAGATAGAGATAGAGTGAGATAGAGATAGAGATAGAGTGAGATAGAGATAGAGATAGAGTGAGATAGAGATGATTAGAGATAGAGATAGAGATAGAGACAGAGAGAGACAGAGATAGAGATAGAGAGAGAGAGAGAGAGAGAGAGAGATGATAGAGATATAGATTTTTTTTTTCCTTTCTACTCCCCCCAGTTTTGGGTCTCTTCTGATGTGGTTAGTGTATATTTTTCTGGGGCCATTACTAACCTTTCAATATTTTGTTCTCTTCATTCATCTATTCTTATCTGGATAAAATGACAAGGCAGAAAAACTCACCTCAAAAACAAAAGAACAAGAGGCAGTACCAATGGCTAAGGACCTAATCAATAGATACATTAATAACAGAACTAGAGTTCAGAATGACAATTATCAAGTTGCTAGCTGGGCTCAAAAAAAAAAGCATGGAAGATACTAGAAAATCCCTTTCTGGAGAAATAAAATACCTTTCTGGAGAAATGAAATCCCTTTCTGGACAAATAAAAGACTAAAATCTAACCAAGTTGACAAAAAAGCTATTAATGAGGTGCAATAGAAAAAAAATGGAGGCTCTGGGCATCAGGGTGGCTCAGTGGGTTAAGCCTCTGCCTTTGGCTCAGGACACGATCTCAGGGTCCTGGGATTGAGGCAAGCATCAGGCTCTCTGCTCAGCGGGGAGCCTGCTTCCCTCTCTTTCTCTGCCTGCCTCTCTGCCTATTTGTGATCTCTCTCTCTCTCTCTGTCAAATAAATAAATAGTCTTTAAAGAAAAAGAAAGAAAAGAAAGAAAGAAAGAAAGAAAGAAAGAAAGAAAGAAAGAAAGAAAGAAAGAAAGAAAGAAATGGAGGGTCTTACTGCTAGGATAAATGAGGCAGAAAAGAGAATTAGTGATCTAGAAGACCAAATAATGGAAAATAAAGAAGCTGAGAAAAAGAGAGACAAACAACTACTGGACCATGAGGGGAGAATTCGAGAGATAAGTGATACCATAAGACAAAACAATATTAGAATAATTGGGATCCCAGAAGAAGAAGAAAGATAAAGGCAGAAGGTATACTGGAGAAAATTATAGCAGAGAATTTCCCTAATTTGGTGAAGGGAACAAGCATCAAAATCCAGGAGGCACAGAGAACCCCCCTCAAAATCAATAAAAATAGGTCCACACTCCATCATCTAATAGTAAAATTTAAAAGTCTCAGTGACAAAGACAAAATCCTGAAAGCAGCTTGGAACAGGAGATCTGTAACCTACAATTGTAGAAATATGAGATTCCAGAAAACCTACCTACAGAGACCTGGCAAGCCAGAAAGGACTAGCATGATATATTCAGAGCACTAAACAAGAAAAATATGCAGTCAAGAATACTATAACCAGCTAGGCTTTCACTGAAAATAGAAGGAGAGATTAAAAGCTTCCAAAAACAAACAAAAACTAAAAGAATTTGCAAACACAAAACCAGTCTTACAAGAAATATTGAAAAGGGTCCTCTAAGCAAATACAGATCTTAAAAGTAACAGACCCAAAAGGAACAGAGATAATATACAGTAACAATCACCTTACAGGCAATATGATGGCACTAAATTCATATCTTTCAATAGATACCCTGAATGTAAATGGACTAAATGTCCCAATCAAAAGACACAGGATATCAAAATGTATTTAAAAAAAAAAGACCCATCAATAAGCTGTCTCCAAGAAACTCAATCTTAGACCCAAAGACACCTCCAGATTTAAAGTGAGGGGGTGGAAAACAATTTACCATGCTAATGGACATCAATAGAAAGCTGGGTGGCAATCCTTATATCAGACAAATTAGATTTTAAGACAAAGACTATAGTAAGAGATGAGGAAGGACACTATGTCATACTTAAAGGGTCTGTCCAACAAGAAGATCTAACAATTTTAAATATCTATGCTCCTAACATGGAAGCAGCCAATTATATAAACCAATTAATAGCTAAATCAAAGAAACACATTGACAATAATACAATAATAATAGGGGAGTTTAACACCTCCCTCACTGAAATGGACAGATCATCCAAGCAAAATATCAGCAAAGATATAAAGACTTTAAATGATACATTGTACCAGATGGACTTCACAGATATATTCAGAACATTCTATCCCAAAGCAACACAATACATATTCTTCTCTAATATACATGGAACATTCTCCAGAATAGATCACATCCTGGGTCACAAATCAGGTCTCAACTGGTACCAAAAGATTGAGATCATTCCTTGCATATTTTCAGACCACAATGTTTTGAAACTAGAACTTAACCACAAGAAGAAAGTTGGAAAGAACTTAAATACATGGAGGCTAATGAGTATATGACTAAAGAATGAATGGGCCAACCAGGAAATTAAAGAAGAATTTTAGAAATTCATGGAAACAAATAAAAATGAAAACACAACTGTTCCAAATCTTTGGGACACAGCAAAGGTGGTCCTGAGAGGAAAGTATATAGCAATACAAACCTTTCTCAAGAAACAAGAAAAGTCTCAAGTATACAACCTAATCCTAAATGAGCTGGAAAAAAGAACAGAAAAAAAAAAGTCTAAACCCAGCAGGAGAAAAGAAACAGTAAAGACCAGAGTGGAAATCAGTGAAATAGAAACCAAAAAGAACAGTAGAACAAATCAACGAAAGTAGGAGCTGGTTCTTTGAAGGAATTAATGAGATTGATAAACCCCTAAACAGACTTACCAAGAAGAAAAGGGAAAGGACCCAAATTAATAAAATCATGAATGAAAAAGAAGAGAACACAACCAACACCAAAGAAATAAAAAGAATTATAAGAACATATTATGAGCAGCTTTGACAGCAAATTTGACAATCTGGAAGAAATGGATGCATTCCTAGAGACATATAAACTACCAAAACTGAACCATGAAGAAAAAGAGAGAACTTAAACAGACCCATAACCAGTAAGGAGATTGAAGCAGTCATCAAAAATCTCCCAAAAACAAGAGCCCAGGGCCTGAATTCCCAGGGGAAGTCTACCAAAAATTTAAAGAATTAATATCTATTATCCTGAAACTGTTCCAAAAAAATAGAAATGGAAAGATAACTTCCAAACTCATTTTATGAGGCAAGCATTACTTTGATCCCAAAACCAAAGACCCCATCAAAAATGAGAATCTCAGGCCAATATCCTTGATGAACATGGATGCAAAAATTCTCACCAAAATACTAGCAATAGAATCCAACAGTACATTAAAAGGATTATTCACCATGACCAAGTGGGATTTATTCCTGGGCTGCAAGGTTGGTTCAACATCTGCAAATCAATGTGATACAGTACATTAATAAAGGAAAGAACAAGAACCATATGATCCTCTCAATAGATGCTGAAAAAGCATTTGACAAAGTACAGCACACTTTCTTGATCAAAACTATTCATAGTATAGGGACAGAAGGTACATACCTCAATATCATAAATGCCATCTATGAAAAATCCACAGCAAATATCATTCTCAATGGGGAAAATCTGAGAGCTTTTACCCTAAGGTCAGGAACACAGCAGGGCTTTCCACTATCACCACTGCTATTCAACAGAGTACTAGAAGTCCTAGCCTCAGCAATCAGACAACAAAAAGAAATAAAAGGCTTCCAAATCAGCAAAGTAGTCAAACCCTCACTCTTTGCAGATGATCTGACACTTTATGTGGAAAACCCAAAAGACTCCACTCTAAACCTGTTAGAACTCATACAGGAACTCAGTAAAGTGTGAGGATATAAAATCAATGCATAGAAATCAGTTGCATTTCTATACACTAACAGCAAAACAAGAAAGAGAAATTAAGTAGTCAATCCTATTTACAACTGCACCCAAGACCATAAGCTACCTCGGAATAAACCTAACCAAAGAGGGAAAGAATCTGTACTCCCAAAACTATAAAGTACTCATGAAAGAAATTGAGGAAGACACAAATAAATGGAAAAACATTCCATGCTCATGGATTGAAAGAATATTATGAAAATGTCTATGCTGCCTAGAGCAATCTACACATTTAATGCAATTCCTATCAAAATACCATCAATATTTTTCAAAGAAATGGAATAATCCTAAAATTTATATTGAACCAGAAAAGACCAAATAGCCAGAGGAATGTTGAAAAAGAAAACCAAAACTGGTAGCATCATAATTCCAAACTTCAAGCTCTATTACAAACCTATAATCATCAAAACAGTATGGTACTGGCACAAAAACAGAACCATATATCAATGGAACAGAATAGAGTGCCCAGAAATGGAGCCTCAACTCTATGGTCAACTCATCTTTGATGAAGCAGGAAAGAATGTCCAGTGGATAAAAGACAGTCTTTTCAAAAAATGGCTTTGGGAAAATTGGACAGCCACATGCAGAAGAATAACACTGGACCATTTCCTTACACCACACACAAAAATAGACTCAAAATGGATGAAAGACCTCAATGTGAGACAGGAATCCATCAAAATCTCTGAGGAGAACACAGGAAGCAACCTCTTTGATCTCAGTCACAGCAAATTCTTCTTAGAAAAATTGCCAAAGGCAAGGGAAGCAAGGAAAAAAACAAACTATTGAGACTTCATCAAGATCAAAAGCTTTTGCACAGCAAAAGACAGTAAACAAAACCAAAAGACAACTGACAGAATGGGAAGAGATATTTGTAAATGACGTATCAGATAGGGGGCTTGTATCCAAAATCTATAAAGAACTTAGCAAATTCAACACCCAAAGAACAAATAATACTATCAAGAAATGGGCAGAAGACGTGAACAGACACTTCTCCAAAGAAGACATCCAAATGGCCAACTGACCATGAAAAAGTGCTCAACATCCCTCGGCATCAGGGAAATACAAATCAAAACCACAGTGAGATTCCACCTCGCACCAGTCAGAATGGCTAAAATTAACAAGTCAGGAAATGACAGATGTTGGTGAGTATGCAGGGCAAGGAGAACCCTCCTACACTGTTGGTGGAAATGCAAGCTGGTGCAGCCACTCTGGAAAACAGTATGGAGATTCCTCAGAAAGTTCAAAATAAACTACCTTAAGACCCAGCAATTGCACTACTGGGTATTTATCCTAAAGATACAAATGTAGTGATCCAAAGGGACACATGCACCCAAATGTTTATAGCAGCAATGTCCACAATAGCCAAAGTATGGGAAAAAACCTAGATGTCCATCAATGTATATATCAAGGGATGAATGGATAAAGAAGAACTGGAATATATCTCTATCTATATCATCTATATCTATATCTATATCTATATCTATATCTATATCTATACATACACACACACACACACATTCATATATATATGAATACTATGCAGCCATCAAAAAAAATGAAATCCTGCAATTTGCAATGATGTGGATAGAACTGGAGGGTATTATGCTAGGTGAAATAAGTCAATCAGAGAAAAACAATTATGCTATGATTGCACTGATATGAAAAATTTGAGAGGCAGGATGGGGGGATGTAGGGGTAGGGCTAAAAAAAAAAAATGAAACAAGATGGGACCAGGGAGGGAGACAAACCATAAGAGACTCTTAATCTCAGGAAACAAACTGAGGGTTGCTGGGGGTGGGGGAGCAATAGGGTGGCTGGGTTATAGAAAAGAAAACTCTAGGAGATGGGGGTTTTGGTTATTAATCTCATTTTATAGTTAAGGAAACTGAAGCACAGTTACTTGCCAGAGATCACACTACTTACAAATGGCAAAACTGGAATTTTTACCAGGTCCTGGCCCCAGGGACTTTGCCATCAACTACTATATTTATATTACATATTATATAATATTAAATTAATTTATACACACACACACACACACACACACACACACACACACACACATTTAACCTTTTCAAGTGAATTAATGACCCAGGCAGTAACTACCTATGATCAGAGATAAACCTAAGGGAACAGTAAAAATTCCAGACAATTAAAGTTAGATAGGGGTTCAAATTCTGTCAATAACTAAGCATGTGATATTAGGTGAATGACCTCCCTTTCCTAAGTTTTAGTTTTATTTTTTAAAAAATAAGGAGAAGAGCACCTGTGTGGCTCAGTGGGTTAAAGCCTCTGCCTTCAGCTTAGGTCATGATCTCAGGGTCCTGGGATCGAGGCCGACATTGGGCTCTGCTCAGCGGGGAGCCTGCCTCCTCCTCTCTCTCTGCCTGCCTCTTTGCCTGCTTGTGATCTCTCTCTCTCTGTCAAATAAATAAATAAAATCTTTTAAAAAATGAGAAGAGTTACACTTATCATAATAAGCATTGAGTAAGGTATAGAATTATTCCCAAACAATGCCAAGATCTTTTGTAAGACATAACTATACTGGGGTGATAAAGGCACAGTGAGAACACAGTGTCCTTCCAAATATAAAATCTTACACTCCTCCTAACCAAGGAATTCTCAAATTAAGTTTTTAAATTAAAATGCAGATTCTAATTTTGTATGTCCAGCATGGGACCTGATATTCTGCTTTCCTTACAAGATCTTTGATAATGTCGATGCTGTTGGTCAAGGGACCATTCCTTGAACGGTAATTCTCCCAAAGGATGTAGAATCTCTTGTCATTCTTCCATTTATTAAATCTGCATCCTCTGTCTCAACCTCCTCAACTTCCAAAAGAAGAAACTACTCCACCCTTTAGCAGTGAGAGACCCTTGCCCCTTCTGTAGTAGTTCAAGATCTGTAACATCTTCTGTTAGAACATCTGACCATTCCCAGGAGCTGGGGCAGTGATAAAGCGTATAAGCAAGTGTATGGGGAATGGAAGCAGACAAGAGTGGCAACTGTGAGTCAAGGTGTTTTTGTAATATTTCTAAGATGGAATTTCAAGAAATACTGCTATAGATGATATATAATGTCTAAAAAAGCACTAACACTTTGCTATGGACTGAATGTGTCCCCCAAAATTCATATGTTCAAATTGAATCCCCTATTTGAAGTATTTGGAAATGAGGCTTTTAAGAGGTGATTGGGCATGGGAGCAGAGTCCTCATGAATGAGATTAGATCCTTAGAAAAGAAACCTCAGAGGGGTACCTGGGTGGCTCAGTCAGTTAATCATCTGCTTTCAGCTCAGGTCATGATTCCAGGGTCCTGGGATCAAGTCCCACATTGGGCTCCCTGCTTGGCCAGGAGCCTGTTTCTCCCTCTCTCTCTACTCCTCCTCTCTGCTCATTCAAGAAAGAAAAGAAAAGAAAAGAAAAGAAAAGAAGAAAAGAGAAGAGAAGAGAAATTAAGAAGAGAAATTAAGAAGAGAAGGAGAGAGAGAAGAAAAGAGAGAAGAAAAGAGAAAGA
>PITA01014590.1:23136-53178 GCA_004023965.1 Spilogale gracilis | reverse complement strand
CCCAAACTTCAATCTCTAAAAGTGTTTCACTGTAAATCAGCCTGGTACGGAGTGAATTTTCAAGAGTGTGAAATATTGAGGTAGTAACATTGGAGAGAGCTGCTTTGCTTGTGAGAATGAAGTAATTAATTTAATGCATATGGGAAAAAGAAAAAAAAAACGGTAGGGGGAGTTCCCTTTATTAAATATTTATCACTGGAGCCCTGGTGGATGCCACTCAGAAAAGCAATCATTAGAGAAGGGACACTGATTGAAGTGAATATTAAGTAGCACTCTACACTAAATAACGTTAGCTGATTTCTTGGGGAAAAAACAAGTTCTCAGGATTCTTAGATCTACTCTTTCAATGTCTTACTGCATGCATTTAATTTTAAGGAATTCGGTCTTTAAAAATGTCTCTATCCCTGACCTTCGTGAACTTTCATCTCATTCACATCAAGGAATCTAACCCTTTTCTACCCTCTCCAGGAATGAAGAGTGCTGGAGAAAGGGGCAGGGGGAGCATGAAAAAGTGAGAGAGAGCAGATAGTTATCAGTAATGCAAGCTTATACCTGCACAAAGAGGAGAAATAGCAAATGAATAATCCATGGTTCTCTTTAGCCTACTAAGGAGAAGACAAATTTACGATTCAAGGTAAACTTCTGTCAGATATGTTAGCACTGAAAATAGATTTTCCGAACTTGATTCTTTTTTTTTTAATTTTTTATTAATTTATTTGACAGATCGTGAGAGCGGGAACACAAGCAAGGGGAGTGGGAGAGGTAGAAGCTGGTTCCTCACTGATCAGGGAGCCCGATGTGGGGCTCGATCCCAGGACCCTGCGATCGTGACCTGAGCCAAAGGCAGATGCTTAACGACTGAGCCACCCAGGCACCCCTGAACTTGATTCTCTAAAGCAAAAAACAAAATCATTCAGGAAACAACCAATTTATTGTTATTAGATAAATATTATAAATAATAACTTAATTATAAATAAAATTTATAAATAAATATAATAAATATATTTTAAATAAACATATTTTAAATACATTTAAATATATTTAAATATTTTAAATATATTAAAATAAATATAAAATAATAATTTATTATTAATGCTAGTTATATTTAGCATTAAATATGTATACTAACATGTGCATACAATTTTATCCTTAGAAAATAACTATAATAATTACAAATTCTTTAAGTTGGCTCTACACCCAACATGGGGCTTGAACTCAATGCCCCTGAGATCCATAGTCACATGATCTACCAGCTGAGCCAGGCAGCCCCTTAAAAAAAAAAAAATGAAGCAAATGTGGGACAATCTATTTCTGTGAGTCCTGTCTCCCCAACAAACGCACCTGAGTTCATTTTGAGACTATTTCTTACATTGTAGTATTATTGTGGAGAACAGCATTTTTTTGTATGATTCTAAATCCTGAGCGTTATCTGACTTTTATTCTGACCAAAAACCTTTACCTGTTTCAAAAGCTCATTTCCTGGACTCACCTCACCTGTTGACTTCACCTGCATCAAAGGAAGTGCTGTTCAAGGACACGGGATTCCTCACCACAATGCTCTCCATTGCAGTGAGATGTAGAAGAATGCTTCTGCTGTGCCTCGTAGAATATGCAAGGGACTCTGTGTGGGAGGGGAAAACAAGACATCATAAGCAAACTTAGACAGACACTGGGACTTAATGTCTTCTTAGCCCAAGTATCATGAAAGTAACAAACAAAATTGTCCAGAGAGGGGAAGTCACTTTCCAGTAGCAAATATCCCTGCATCATGTGTTAGAAGAGTCACGATGTTCCTACAGATGAAGTGAGAGTTCTTCCAGCAGATTCTGGAATTTCTGAGAGAACTGCTCTTTCCCCTCGGTCTATGTGTGTTAATGTAGCCATGGGCAGTCTGCTTTGGAGGATTTGATTGATTCCACGGTCAGGAACTTTAGAAATGACAGGATAAGATTTAAAAAAAAAAATGAACACTGTCACACAGGCAAAAATACAGTGTCACACTACCATGGACAATTTGGGGCCATTTTTCTCAACAAGCTGCAAAATGGTCCTGGTAACAGGGAAGAACATTCCTTTGGGTGATGCTCACATTACAGCAGTGTTTCTCAACCAGGGGCGATCTTCCCCCTCTTACCAGCGGACACATGGCAATGTTTGGAGGCATTTTTGATGGTCACAATAGGAAAAGAAGTGCTAGTGGCATCAAGTAGGTAGAGCAGAGATGATGTTCAATATCCCTCAGTGCAGGTCCCAGCACTTATCCTTTGATTTCATGGCAACATTTTACCAAGAGATGAAGTTTACATCTTCTTGAAGGATAGCCAAATCACAATTTTTCTTACGGTAACAATCACATATTCACAATGCATTTATAGTAATGATGATTATGATGTTCTCAAGTTCATGTATGGACAATTTCAAGTTTTATAAATATTCAGCTTGATTTTTGAATTCATCATTCAGCAATCCGGCTTAAGCTTAACCTTAGTAATTCTCCACATGGTCGTTTCTTTTTCTCACCCCCCCTTGTGATTAGAGGTCCGACGTCCAGAAATGGCGTGGCAGCTCGGCAGAAAGCACTTCCACGATTATCTGTGTGTGGGGACTTTGGATGTGGGATACGTGATCATCTTGGAAATCATTTGGTTTTTACAAATTATGACCTTTACAAAAAAAAAAACCAACAACAACAAAGAAGTGATTTTCCACCACCTTTGAACCCCATTTTCTCATGTAACACAAAAGTCGACTTCTGGTGATTTTCTCAGAAAACTTGGATAGTTTTCTTTCTTTCTTTCTTTCTTTCTTTCTTTCTTTCTTTCTTTCTTTCTTTCTTCCTTCCTTCCTTTCTTTCTTTCTTTCTTTTTTTTTTTAAATTTTATTTATTTATTTGAAATAGAGAGAGAGAGCATGAGCAGGGGACAGAGAGAAAGAGAGAAGCAGGATCCTCATGGAGCAGGGAGCCTTACTTGGGGCTCGATCCCAGGACCCTGGAACCATGACCTAAGCTGAAGGCAGGTGCTTAACCGACTGAGCCACCCAGGTGTCCCTTGAATAGCTTTCTTGGATAAGAAACTTGCTATGGTGGGAATTTCCAAAGTAAATAAATAAATATCCTCCAGGAGCCTGGGTGGCTCAGTTGGTTGAGCACCCAACTTTGTTTTTGGCTCAGGTCAGGATCTCAATGTCCTGAGATTAAGCCCAATGCCCTGCCTGGCTGCTGCCTGCTCAGCAGGGCGTTGGCTTCCCTTCTCTTCCTCTTCCTCTGTCCCTCCCCACAATTCATGCTCTTTCTCTCTCTCTCAACTAAATAAATAAATATTTTTAATAGTAATAATAATAGTATCCTTTCTTTTCATCTTTTTGACTTGCAGAGTCCTGCTACTTTGACTCAGAATTCTAGACGACTTGGAGTTGATAAAGAAAGAGGCTTGGAAGCAATGGCCACAATCGCCAAACTGTGGAAAGAGCCCATTTGCCCTTCAATGGATGAATGGATAAAGAAGATATGATTCATATATACAATGGAATATTACACCTCCATCAGAAAGGATGAATACCCAACTTTTGTACCAACCTGGACTGGATGGGAGGAGATTATGCTGAGTGAAATGAACCAAGCAGAGAAAGTCAAGTATCATATGGTTTCACTTACTTGTGGAGCATAAGGAGTAATATAGAGGACAGTAGGAGAAGGAAAGGAAATGGGAAATGGAATAAATCGGGGAAGGAGGCGAAATATAAGAGGCTTTGGACTCAGAAACAAACTGAGGGTCTTGGAGGGCAGGGGGTGGGGGGATGGGCGAGCCTGGTGGTGGGTATTGAGGGCACGTATTGCGTGGACCACTGGATGTGGGGCATAAATAATGAATCTTGGAACACTGAAAAAATTAAAAAAAAAAAAAAGAGAGGCTTGGAGCTTATCTGTGAACCATCCCATTAGAATGCAACACCTTCTTTTTATACTTCAGTGAAAGAAATGGACCAGACTCCATTATGGTCTCAGAAACCAGCATTGATCCACACACTGTGACAGGATTCACGGTACGGTAACTCATGAGGTCATTTAGTAACACGCAATCTACTCCTTACAAGTCATTTATTTCTAAGAATTCTAATTAAAACAGATCAGGCAAGACTTTTATTGAAAATTCCTTTCACGAATTGTCAAGCTACCTTTGAACTTTAGGCTACATTTCTCTAGTAATAGTTTACAATCCAAGGTTTTCATATGATTATTCAAAGATATGTATTGAGGGTCCACTGTCTAATATATATGGAAAGTATACATTTTTGCTGGGTTTACCTCCGAATGTGGAAGTATTCTCCAAAAGTAAAACAACAAGAACAACAGGAACTAGGAAACTTTATTTTTCTCCAAGTCAGTGCTTTCCAAAATGTCCTCAGCACAAAAATTACGTGAATTGCTTAGTTTTTTTTAAAAAGACACAACTCAATCAAGATCTCTGTGGGAGGACCCGAGGAATCCGTATTTTTCAATAGTACCTGGTGAGTCGTAGGATTTGGTAATTTGGGAAACTGTGCCCCAAGGGGATGCACATATATGGAGACTACAAGGGACAGGCTATTAAATTATAAATAGATCAAATAGATCGATCGAGTAGCTACCCTTCAAAAGGTTGTATAAGACCTATAGAATACTTAGGAAAGTGTCTATTACGTATTAAGCTCTTAATTAAGCATTAGATGCTATTGTTTTCCCTTGTCATGATCAGTGTAGATGAGAATTAGCATTTCAAAAGGTCAGTCTTAAAAAGCCCTTTGTCTTCTCGGCCACTGGCCCAGAGCCTTGTCTTTATTACATCCAGGATTCCTTGAATCTTTTTACTCAGGTGTTGAATTCCTCTCTCTTTTTCATTAACTCTCCTATATTGGTTCCTTCCCTCTCTCTCCTTTTAAATGAATGTCCCTCCTGATACCGACTTTCCCAAGAGTCATTTCATTCTTTATCTATGCTCTCAGGAACCGTTCCTGGGAATTCTAGCATCCTCTCAAGATATATGATTCCCCATCCAATTCTCTCCAGACCCAGTTTACCTGGGACCTGGAGTCTGAGACTGATGATTCAAAATGAATCTGCAATTGCGAGACTTTCACCCTCTATAAGTAATGTTACTTCAACCCACAAATATTTTAACACAACTTTGGAGCGTTCCATTTGAGAGGTCTAAACCACCCACACATTGCATGTATCATGAGGGATATGAGAGCACCCAGATGACATATTGATTTCTTGCTATAATTCAGAGTAAGTCGCTGGGCTCATTCACTGACTTATTATCTATAACTGCAGCTTATAGTCTCTTTTATAGAATGCTTGGAACAATCATAAGAAAGGAACAGGAAAGACTGTATAACCAATCTGCTCCTTTCCACATTACTCATCATCTCAGCCTCTCTTGAGCAAAAAAATATTTGCTGCATAAATCAGACATGCAGTCTCTGTCATTGAGCTAAAGAAAGAAAGAAAGAAGAAGCTATTACTTGGGTCTACTATCAACTCGTGTACGTTTAACCTCTGCATCTAATATGAATATCGTTAGGCTGGATTTTGCAACTGAGAGATCACTTCCCATTTTTCTAGGAGTTCATGCATGTGTACAAATGGTTTACTCACAAAGAGGATATATTTTTCTTTCTGAAGACTAATTTCATTCTGAAGTGGGTAGAAAAAACAATTGCCTTTATTTTGTCCACCGATTCTATCCTTCCGGACCTTAATGAAATATATCAGTGGCACCTCTGGAAATTGCTAAATGGCCACAGTAGCTACCATTCCTCTGTGTTAAAAGAGGTTAAACTGCCCAAAGACATAATTTCAAGTCTTAATTGAATGCTAGCAACTGAACCATGAGCCAGGATCCCTGAAGAATGGTGATGTTCTCTGTGGGCTTCGCACAATGGGAATGCGTGGGTAGATGCCATCTGCAGCTCCGGGGTAGGGAAACAAAAAGACATTTGAGGAAGAGGGGATTTCTTACAGATATGATATAATGGGGAAGATCTGAAAGTCATCCATCATGCCTGTGACATACATCACACCCAACAACAGCCAAAAGCCAAGAGATGTCACATACCGCCTGCAGCGTGTCAGGCCTCCTGGCATCAGCACTTCTGTGCATCCTGCCCCTGCATGGGGGGGGGCTCGAGAATGCCCCTGCCCACCCCCACCCCGTCCTTTGCTAATGCAGGCTTCATTATCACACATCCCAAGACCGGCACTCAGGACACATTCAGCCGGTGACAGGGAGTGACAATCAGAGCTGAGCGGGGCTGCCAATGCCAGCAGATGTTGCCGAAGCTCATCAGCTGGGATCACACCACCACCCTGTTCCAAGGGAGTCAGAACAATGCAGTCCAGGCGAGGACGCACAGCCGCTGGGAAGCTCCCATGCGGGCGGCTGCTCAGAGACACAGAGATAAGGCTGATCTGCCATCCACTTCTTTCAGTTTTCCTTACAGGGCTGACTTTCAAGTCGTTATCTCGAAATATCAAATTCAGATTGGGTTAAGATGAGCAAGAAAAATATATAAGCCATGTTTTCATATCGCTGTGTGATAGCAACCTGTCACTTACATCCCAGTGTTGCTCTTTACTTTTAAAGTAACACATGGCACATAGATATATACACACACACATTTAACATTAGAACGGGTTGTCATTAAATTTGTATTATGTTCTCTTGCTTTAACTTCTGTATACTCTTTGTTTTTATCTCATCTTCCCAACAAAATGGAAGGGGCCATGGGTTGTGGGGCCCTTTGGCCCTCACAAGACCTAAGTCAATATTAAATGCATACTTGCTGCTTGAAGACCGGCCAGTGGGTTTTTGGTTTGGTTTTTTTTTCCAGATTTTACTTATTTATTTGACAGAGAGAAACACAGCAAGAGAGGGAACACAAGCAGCGGGGGTGAGAGAGGGAGAAGCAGGCTTCCTGCTGAACGGGGACCGCAATGCAGGGCTAGATCCCCGGACCCTCCGACCATGACCCGAGCCAAAGGCAGATGCTTAACGACTAAGATACCCAGGAGCTCCAGGCCAGTGGGTTTTAAAACTGTTTGGTTTTGCTTTTGTTCCTTATATTTCCAAAGGCTATCCAAGAAAACTGAAGACAGCATGTGGAGTGAAAAAAACCAAGGTTGGAAATTATTAACTTGGACCATATTAAAGAAATATAAAGCTAAGCAGTTAAAGTTTATCACTTGAATGGAGGGTATTAGTAGCCTGAAATTTTACGCTCATTCAGAATGATTTTATAGGCTAAAATCCTAAAAAAGTGTGCCAATACTTGATGTCCTCGGCTTGTTTATGCTGTAGCATAAATACCCCTCTTGCCGGTGCATCTAGGTGACTCTGTTGCTAATTCATAGAGATCCATAAAAACCGCAAATAAAGGGCAGTTCTCCAGAGCAATAACTTGTTGGAGTGCAAAATAATTGGGACATGGGGACTCTTGTTGAGTGAATGAGTGTAGTATTTGGAAACAACCCTATGGTAGTAGCAACTGTATCTTGAAGCTAGCACTTCAAGTTTTTTTGAGAAAAATCCATGCAATCTAGGCCTTATGTACTGTTTCTGATATCCTTTGAATATGTCCATAATTAATGATTTCTTCCTAGATCTTATGTATTCTTGTTTCTTCTAACATTATCTTAGCCACACATGCCAAAAGAGTTCATTTATATTGTGGCCAAGTAATTGTATACATTCTAGAGTATATTCCTTTGTTTGAGTTCCAGAACTTGGTAGCATTTTAATATTGTATTGCATCCTGAAACAACTTTTATTTTGGGCATTGATGCAATAACAAATATTTTATATTTATCATGTGTACTTAGGGTAGAGATGACCTGATGGGAATGACAGACTCTTATTCTGTTTGATGGAAACTTTCCATTGAGTTCCAAGTTGTAAATTGTGGACCAAAATGTGGGTTGGGAGAGGTGAGAGAATGAAATCAAGTGCATGATGATTAATAATTATTAAGAACAAGTTGATGTTATTTAACCCAATGAAGATAGTGTGTTTAACCCAATTCTAAAACTCCAAGTCAAACAAAAAATATGACAGTAAAGGACAGTAAAGATTTACTTGATGTAGATTTCCTATAAATCTTGTTTTCTTGTTAGATTTAAACTATCAATAACTAGATGAGATGCAAGCAAGAAATCACGCTAAAAGAAATTAATCAGTACTTTAAATTTCTGTCCCTGATGATCGGGCACTTTGAAACTGACATTCTAGGTTTGCTGAGTAGAGGTTTGTTTGAACTCATCAGAAAGCTGTGTATGAAACTATAACCTATTCATTACACATAAAGTGAGAAGATATTCCATCTTATATGTATCGACTCTTCTGAGTGACCTTCACTGACATTCCTGCAGTGGCCAAGATGCTTCACTTTTGGCTGCAATGACCTTGACCATTTATTACATTATGTGATTTGCACATTTGCCTGATTTTTCCCTCTCCTCTACTGGTTGATCTCTAGCAGGACAGGGGCTTTGCTACTTTGGTCCCTTCAGCATTCCTAGCACTTTACGTAATGCCTGATGCTCAAAAAAGTATGTGCAAACATTTGAATATGTATGAAATACATGTGTTCTTTTGGAAGCAGATAAAAGAGGAACACCAAGAAGGCTATGCATGTGTGTAATTAGGATCTTAGAATGTCAGTTGTAATATAAAATATTTCACTCAAATTGAGTGCTTTACACAGAGCATTTTGGTATGCATTGCACAAATAATCTTTCTCAGTAAATCATTTTCAATAAGTACTTTTTCATAGGATGAATGAAAAGAGAGTGAGAAAGAAGGTTATAGACAAAACATAGTAAAGCTTTATGATTAAAATTTCTGAAATCCTCAAGGTATTACTCCATGACTCAAGGAATGAAGGCCCGTAGAATCAATCAAATGAAACCAAGTTCAGTATATTGTATTCAATACTTAAATTTTTTGAATTTTACAAAATGTTTATGTTTGACACAAGACTGCATTATTTATGCCTTAGATGTGCTGATGTAAGCAACTACAGCGATGAATGGGGAGATATTCCTAATCACAGAGAGTAGCACATGTACTATTTAAAAAGTTTCAGTGAATGTGCATAATTTTAGAATAAATAATAAATTAAAAACAATGTGAAATTTTGGTATGTGGCAAGCACCTCTAATTACAGTTAGCTCTAAATGCATAGATGGACGGAAATGTGGAAAATAGGAAGTCTATTCCATAATAAAATATTTTAGTTGTTGAAAAGTCTTTCTTCTAGGGGCACTTCAGAGAAACTGAAAAAGCAAAGACAAACAAACAAACAAACAAAAAAACCACCTCAAGGGAGATTCCCAAAACTTAAGAATTCACACTTCTTACCAGTTGTCTGAGGTATTCCCCTTCAGCTTGCGACTACTTGACTTGTCTGACTTCAGCAACCAAGCAACTAACTCAAACAATTGGCAGAAGACCAAACTTACACAGTCCCAAGCCCAAGGATAATGTGTCTTAAAAATTGTGCACGATGTCATTCTGGAATTCTCTTTTTGGTGGAAGACCAAAAAATAAATAAATAAATAAATAAATAAATATATATATATATATATATGTGGCATTTATTTTTCTAGCTCTTGCCCTTCTTTAAATAAAATTATCGAATTTTTTGCAAAAATAAATATGCATTTGCACGAATCAAACAACAAAAAACCCCAGAGGTATATAGCAAATAGCCCCTTTCCCTCACAAAGTTTTTGGAGTTTGTTTCCCAGTTTCACCAAGAAGTAAATGTGCCTTGTTGTTTTCCCTTCTACATCTCACTCTTTGGAGTTTTTAGGAAAAAGTGTTTGTAGAGCAATGTTCATCCTAGAAGTAAAGGATGAAATGGGGGTGGGCGGTGAGGGGGTGGGGGGTGTAGATTTTTTTTTCTTCCCGATGTTGGCCTTTCTATTGTTTTTGGTGCTCCTATTTGGCTGACTGATTGAAAACTATCTCTATCATTTCAAATCCTAAAAAGGAAAATTCTTCCATTGAATTGCCCTTTTGCTCGGGGGGACTAGTTCTGCTGTAGCCATAAGTGCCAAAGCTCTTCAAAGATTAATCCACACTCATCACCATTGTCTCCCCCACCATGTACTCACTCTTTGATTATGTGGTATCTCATTTCTCTACCACAAACTCTGCCCCCCCCTACAAGCCATATACATATGCACGCACACACACACACAGACTGCAGTGTAATTTCTCTTTCCAGCATCATTATGACTTGCAGGTCATCCTAACCAACAGTATCTGTCCATCAGGCTGGCAGCTCCCCAGACCCCTCGCTTGCTCCCTCCATGCAGCTCCTTCCTTGGGGAGGTTCTCACTGCCCAATCCGGCTTCCCTCTCCTGGCCTCAGGATACTGCTGGCTTCCTTCCCTTTTTGTTGATTTTAGAGCTCTCTTCCTTTTATTTTATTATTCATTCATCATCCATCCATTCATTCATTCTTTGCTCTAAACCCTCTCTTCAGATTTCTATCCCATCCACTATTGCTTCTTTGCAAGATGATACAAAAATCTCCTATCGGGTTCTTATCTCTCTCTCTCTGGAATGTCAGTTATGGTCCTCCCCTAAGTCTTCTGGGTACTTTACCTGATTTTCCCACTGCTATCTCAAAGTCTGCTTACCTCCCTTCTAGTTCCTAAACCAGTGCTTCTCCATGGAGGGTGATCTTGCTGCTGCCTTGGCTCCCCTCTCCATGCACCCCTCCTCAGCACATCTCTGGGGACCTGTCACCATGTCTGGGGACACCTGCATGCTGTAGAGGGGCGTTGCTAGCCTCTAGCAAGTGGAAATCCCGGCTGATGTTAACCATCATGCAGCATACAGGACAGCCCCACAACAAAGAATTGTCCTCATCTACTGACACTTCCCCATTTTTTTAAAAGATTTTACTTATTTATTTGACAGAGAGAGAGATCACAAGTAGACAGAGAGGCAGGCAGAGAGAGAGGAGGAAGCAGGCTCCCTGCTGAGCAGAGAGCCCAATGCAGGCCTCGATCCCAGGACCCTGAGATCATGACCTGAGCTGAAGGCAGAGGCTTAACCCACTGAGCCACCCAGGAGCCTGACACTTCCCCATTTCTGCCACCAAGTCCCTCTAGCAGAATGAATTGGATTTAATTGGTTGTTGTCCTCTTTCTCTATTTTCATCATGTTTCCCACTCCATTTAATAGGCAGAGTTGCACTTGGGTTTTTTTCCTTGGAAGTTTTTGCCCATTGATCATTTTCTTTATTCCGCCTAACACCATCATTGTCTACATGCACTTGGGTAAAAATGTATATATTTCACTGGTCTTAATAGCTCAAGTTTCTTTTCCCTCCTACCCTTATACAGTGCTGCTAAATCAGATGTCCTCAAATACGGTTTTCCTCACATCAAACACATTTGATGGCATCTTTCTGGAGCCTCCCTGTCCTGGGATTCCTTAACAAGTGGGCCTTACTGCCCTTCTTCCTATGCCTTTTGTGAGCCTTCCATTCCAACCAAGTTGGCCTGCTCATGATTCCAGTTTTTGTTCTAAATGTCAACCATTCAAATAATTCCACGATATTAGTGGTTCTATTAGAGAGCAAAATTGTTCATTAGTTAACCATCAATGAAAACTAGTTCATTGTTTGGAAGTTTCTTTTTCTTTCTTTCTTTTTTTTTTTTTTTAATTTTGTTTATTTGATAAAGAGAAAAACAGCCAGAGAGGGAACACAAGCAGCGGGAGTGAGAGAGGGAGAAGCAGGCTTCTCGCTGAGCAGGAAGCCGGATGTGGGGTGAGTTCCGGGGTCTCCGGGATCATGACCTGAGCTGAAGGCAGAGGCTTAACCGCTGAGCCACCCAGGTGCCCCCGTTGGAAATTTCTATCCCAGACATCTCAGAATATATCTAAGGATTCTGGAGCCAAGGTAACTGGAATCAGTTCCTATCTCTGCCACTGAGTAGGTCGAGCAAGTTATATGCCACTTACTAATTAGGCATATTTCCTCACCTGTAAAATGGACTGACAAAAGTGCTTACCGCATAGCGTTGCCATGGAACTTAGAATAGTCCCCGTATCTAATAAGCACTATCAATTATTCACTATTATTCCAAAAGGAAAGAGGGCTATAACATTTCCTGTATAAACCCGCATGTGAATATCACTACTGATGGGTGGTGGTAATATTATTGTGCCTACTGGTGTGACAGCCAAAGTGACACACCCTCCAAGGCACTAAATTGTTTGCTCAGTTGCTGAGTATTTTCTGGAAACACCGTCCGCCAGATATTTATGCGTATTGTTTTTCTGAGAAGCCCTAAAATGTTCTGGAAACTTAAAAATGCCTACAAGATGCAAAACCTCAATATACGCGCTATTCTACGCGATGTTCTCTGTGTTGTCGGAGTTATCAAGGATCTGAAGTTCGGTGTTCAACTTGTTCGCTATTAATTAATATGGGGCTCTGATCTATTTGGGGAAACTGTAAAAAGCAATTAAGAGCAAATGAGATCCAAGAATAAAGGACAGGCTTTCTTTCTCCTTTTTATCTTTTCCTAGAGTTTCGATGTTTTGCAGTGTAGCTCCCCATGGATGGGTTGCGAGGTGGAGCGATTCCTAAGCAATTTATTTTGAAATTGGTGGGGGTGGGAGAACCTGCATTTCTCCCCTAGACCCATGTCTGCCTTGCAGAGTTGCTGTTGTCATCCTGTTCTTTCGTCTCCTTCCCCTGGGTGGTCTCTCTCCCTGGAGTGATGGTAGGAGCAGGAAACACTGAACAGATGGGACCATAGCTACATAGGATAAGATATGTAGCTACAAGACTTTATGGCCTGGGGTACAAGCTCCGGATAACCATTTTATTTTGCAACTCGATTTCTTCCCTTTTGTGATCTCCTCTGTGCAGTATCCAACTCTCCCCGACTCCTCTCTTAACCACCACCCCCCTTAAGTGGAGCTAGTAGAACAAGTGAGGATCTGCCTGTAATTACTGCTTAATTCATTTGCATGTGGATGTTCTCATTATAATGTCATTAGCATGGGGAGGGAGTCCGGTTACCAGAGCAACCAGGAGTGGGGCAGGTGCAGTTCAGCCTCAAATGGATTCTCAGCTCCGTTTGGTCAAACTCCACCTGTATTCCTGGCTCTTACCACTCTTGTGGTTGCCAGAATGAAAACATTCCGCAGCTTTACCCTCTTTATGTTGGCTGTGTCTCTGGAATTTTTTGGTAACCTGTACAGTTCTGCCTGGTTTTACTAAGAACACCCTTTATTTTAGCTTGCCATGCATGGGGACTTCGGCTTCGAGTCTGTGCTTTCCAGGATGGGAGCCATTTGCCTACATGTCGCTATTGAGCCCTAGGAATGGAATTGGTAGGAATTGAGGTGTAATATACACAAAGGTTCGAAGACTTATTATGAAAAAAAGTGCAATTAGCTCAATAAACTTCTGAATTTTGAGTACATATTGAAATGAAAATATTTCGGATATATGTGCGTTAACTAAAAATATTATTAAAGTTAATTTTACCTAGCTCTTTACATTTTTTTAAGATTTTATTTGTTTTTGGTTACTAGAACATTTAACATAACAGATATGTTCCATATTATATTCTTATGGACAGTACTGTCCTTGATGACAGAAACTTCTTCGTAGTCTTCCCACTGATAAGTACTACTTTCTCAATCTTTAGATAAATTATAACAGCTGTCATTCAACCCAGAGCTTCCACCCCTAATTCTTTCTGGATTGCCAAGCAATTTACTTATTTTAGCCATCATTTCATAAATACTCTTAGAGGCAAAGCAATTGCATTTTCCATCAACACAGGAATTTTCTCTTAAAACAATGCTGATAAATGGTTAACTAGGGTCTGCTTGAGTCCTGTCTTCCTCATGGGCCTCTACTTCACAGAACATCAGATGGGAAAAAAAAAACAATTGTAAGAAATTTTTTTTTTCTTACATTGACAGGAAGTCTGCTTCCTTATAAAGGCTGCCTGCTGATCTTAGTTCTGCTCTTGGAACAAAATAGAGTAAGGGTTCTCCTCTTCCACACGACAGCCCTCCGTTTCCTTGAAGACAGCTGTCATGGTCTGCTAAACTAAGCTTCTCTTTGTTAAACATTACCCACTTTCCTCAACAATTCTCATAAGTCATGGCCTCAAGGCTCAACCATCATTGTTGCCCTCCCCCAGATTTTTGTCATTTGTCAATGTCCTTGTAAAAATGTGGAATGCAAAAAAGGACATCCAACTCCAGATGTGGTGCACGCCCCGTAGAAGACAGTAAGACTGTTACATTTCTTCCTCTGAATCCAGAGCTTGGCTTATTGAACCCATTTGTTTTATCATCTTCTCCATTCTATGGCAGACACAGGTTGAGCTTTTCATCCACTAACCCTAGCAGATCTTTCTTCACATAAACTGCCATGAAGTCGCAGCTTCTTTATCCTACACTTACAGAATTGATTTTTAAAAAATCTAAACCCAAGACTTTATGTTTATCTCAGTAAAATTTCACCTTGCAAGGGCTTTATTCCACTGTTCCAGTATACCAAGATCATTTAAAATCTTGTTCCTGCTTCGTAAACCAGCTGTTCTTCTCAGTTGTATACTAGAGAGATGATAAGCTTACTTTGGACTTTATCTTAAGCACTGATAAAAGTGTTGAACTGGACAGAGCCATCTTGTCCATTAGGACATGAGAAATCTTACCGTCTTTCTAAAATTCAGATACACTGTGGTGTCATGTGATCAAACTGTTCCATCAGAAAAGAAGGGCTGCCAATTTGACTTATTGTGTGCCTACTATGTGCCAGACGTTTTCTAGGCACTGAGGTATGATTTGAGTTTAGTGAAACAATTCTTCTGCCTAGTGATCGCCTCTTCCATTACTATATGTTCCTAGACTATATTTTTAACAATTTGTTAGGACTGTTAGGACATTTAGGCAGAGATTGTTGTTAATTTGACAGGTTTATAATGTCTAGAGTCCAACCTTTTCGTTTGCCATTTGTCACTTGCCACCTTTTTTCACATCCCATTAATTCTCAAGGTGTCTTAAAGATTATCAACCAAGACTCTGCAATCAAACCTGTAAGCTATTTTATTTTTCAGGGAAAGAACTGAATTATACTTGAAGATATATGGTTACTTAAATCGCTCTCTCTTTTCATCTCTTCTCCTATCCTGGGGAAACTCTATCTGCATTCATTATCACTGTGATCGAGCATCTAACACAGGACTTAATTGTTGACTGCTTAAAATTTCAATCTTTTTTCCTTCCTTTTCCATTTTGAAAACCTGTCTCTTCATTTCAGTGAAAAAGAAGGAAAATTAAGCTAACTAGGTGGTCTTTTTTTATTATTAATTTTAAAGCATCCTTCTGCAGGCATGATGAACAGGTCAGTCCCTTATCCATTTTATAAAGGCAAAAGGTACCTTTTTAAAAAAGTATATATGTATGTGTGTGTAATTTTCATGAAGTTAATGACCCTAGATTCCAGTAAGCTTTCTTGATTTCTATATCTGGGTTTACTACTGGATCATTTGGAGATTTTGTATACCTGTTTCCCTCTTTTGTACTATGTTGTTAACTTAAAAGATGTAAAAATGTAGCCAACTAAAATGAACAATTTATAAAAACTGTCATCAGATTTCTATAGAAACAATCAGTTGAATTTCCAATGTAGGACTGATCTTTTTTTTTTTTTTGGTAGCTTCTGCAGAAGCATATAATCTCTTGGCAGTAACACATTTTATTGAATGGACCAATAAAATATTACTAAACTAATTATTCATTTAATTCCAAGCTCAATGTTTACGTCGTCACCTGTATTTTGTATATGGACGTGCCACCGGGCTTGGCAGAAGCTGTCTGGTGATAAGGGTCTAGTGTCTTACATGGAACTCTTTTGTATAACCATGTTACAAAGTCCCAGAGGAAAAGTTCTCAATAAGTGCTTTGAAGAAGAAGATTGATAAATTGTTACTATCTATGTTGCCAAAAGGTAAATGATTACATGTAATTGGATGAATCTTGAAAGTTACCATAACCTCCGGGTTTAAGACTCTGCATTTATAAATGTTACATCCACACTTAGATTGTATTTACTCATGTAATGAGAAGGCAAACTGTGAAAGAGTAATTTGACTAATTCAGTCAAAATTATCATATCAATCATTTGGGTATTTCAGAAGAAAGTTTTAAGTGCCTGAATTATGGAAATAATTACTTTATTTCTCCATTTCCTTTTACTTTGTGCATATGAAGAGATAATCTGATAGACTATTTTTTCTTCTTCTTAGAAAAAGACAACATTTAAAATTGGGAACCACCCAATATCATCGCTGAAAACCTTGCACAATTTTGCATCTGACTTCTTTTGATAAATATTATCTTTTCATTTTTGTAGCAGATTTTTCAAAAACAAAAAGCACCTTTTTCCAAAATTGTCACTATAATGCAAATTAAAAATTGAAGCTTAATATTGTAGCTTCTTTCCTCATAACATGGGAAAAACAGCCTTGAATTGAATTGGATTAAACTGGTTTACTTAACTCAGTTAGAATCAATAAACATAAAAGAAACTGGATACTAATGTTGGTTTTATTCATGTCTCAGATTTACAATAACCTCAAATTATTTTGTTTGCTTTGTTTCTCCACCAATAATTTAGTTTAATTTATCTCTATACATAATTTGAATAGGTTATCAAAGTATTGAAATTTATAATTCTTTCAGGAAACCTGTGGTTCTGAGATTGTCCTTGTTTTTGCACTCAATGAAAGATTGTGTACAACCTGCAAGAAGATTTTCTAACCAAAAGATAGCAGTGGATTGACTAATTAAAAATGCATCCATCTGTTGGCTTGCTTGTTGTCTTGCTTTTTGAAACATGCAGATCTAAGTGGGTTGTTTTATTTATGAAGACCCTCTAACTGTGAGAGTTATGAATTCATAAGCTTGCATTCATAAACACAATAAAGGTTAACATGATAACAGAAGTTAAGTATATGGAGCATTTCATGTATTTCTTTCATATGGTTGAGTTTTGATATTTTGGAAACCCGAGCTTCTTTTAATATAAAATACAAAATAGGCTTTAACTTTTCTTCTTACAGAATTTTTACAGAAAATGAAAGGATTTACATCCAGAAACATCAGTGGCATGTAACCCACTCAATGTTCTTTTTGTTTATGAATAGTAGGTAATTATTTGAAATTATTGAATATGAAGCTTTATTCTTCCCCAAGGAAAAAGTGTAAAAGTTGCTAGACCTAGGATTATATTATTTTAGAGTTTAAAGGAAGCATCATAGTGCTCTAGATTGGAAACTGAGGCTTTCAGAGAGACAATGCTTATCCAACATCAAACAATCAAGGACTCTTGCTTTCTCCATTCATTGTTTGACATGTGTGTGTAGCCCCCTGAGCTAAATTGTTTGATTTCCACGTTCTTTTTTGTTATATGATAAACAGATTCCACACTCCACTAATTAAGATTTGGTCATCAGTGTTTGAGAGAGGGCACTTTTGACTGATAGCCATATTTGATGCAAATTTCAGATAGAGGAAAAAAGTATGGCTCACACTTCATGATCACAAGCAAAAAAGCAGTTTACACATATGCAAGCACATATTGCAATGGATGAAGCCTAACATATAAATTATCTAAATAGAAAAACAGATTAATCTCTGTAAGAGATTTTACACTGGAGGAAGACAATTCATGGTGGACTCACAGTGAGTCCAACTCTGAATTTAAGGCTGATAACCAATCAAAATAGTAATGGTTAACAGGGAAGTCCTTGTGAGGCTCTTTAAAAACATCTAGACAATTCGATTATAAAAATAGAGTGGAATTTTTGAAGATGGCTTACCATAATTATCTAGCATCTCACTCACTGAACACCAAGTTAAGATACTAAACTTTTAACAACAAACAATTGTTATGTGTCAGGCACTCTGTTTACGGTAGAATGCAGAATATCTCACTTAATCCTTATAACAGTCCTGAAACAAGCACTGTTATTAGCTCCATTTTACTGGTGAAGAGACTGAGACTCTCACTAGGGCATACATTTCTCTCCTGGAATGTGATAAATGTAAAGAGAATGATTGTGTTTGAGATGAACAGAAAACATGAAAACTGACCTGATGCTGAATCCCAGAGGGACAGTTAGTGTGCTTTGAGTAAATGGCACCTTCTCCTCCTTTAGCTAGAAAGTGCATGATTTAAATCTGTGTGTTAGTGAAGTTAGAAGTCACACACCATCGTCAGTTAAGGTTACTCTCAAACGGTTAAAACCTTGTTTTGAATCTGTTTATGGCTCTATTATGCCATACCGTGAAGAAATAGATTTTGTACAATGCTTAATTCTGACAACAGTTGCAATAGGTAAACAAATTCTGAGTTCTCTTTGATTCCTGAAAAAAAAGTAGACACAGGGGGAAATGACTTTAAAGGATTCGTTTCTCTAAATCTCATTTTAATCACCAATTTGAACTTTCTAAGCCATCTAACTTTTAAGCGCACTTGCTAACAACTAGCAAACTATTTGTGTTCGTTTGGGGTTTTATTCCTCTCTTTGTTGGGAGCAGTCAAATAATTTAGCTTGCAAAAAAGCCAATGTCAGTGGCATTTGGGGGCAATCCTCAAGCTTCTGAAATCACAAGTTGACTATGGAGACAATGGGGAATGTAATTAGATACTCTGTTTACAGAAGTGGGCACATTTGTCCAATATGGTACAACATAAGGCCATTCATTTGGGTTTGGCAGCAAGCAAGTAATTGTGTGAAAATCTACATCTCTTCCCCAAATGGCTGTAATGAATGGGCCTCATAAGGAAAGTCAATGCAAATCTTATGTGGTCACAAAGAAGAAGTAAACCTTCAAAAGTTTCAGGAAAATTTTTACCATCAGTTGGCTCAATTTTATTTCATAGATTAATAGCACCCTGCTTTAGTTATGAATGTGCATATAGGGAAAACACCCCTTGACGCACAGTATGACTACCTACTGAAATTCATCTTTTATGGTTGTTACTTCCAAATTAAATACACTGAACATGAAAGGAAAAATGTGTGTTTTCTATGGTGAAAAAAGAATTAAGGAGAAATTCAATATTAGGGACTTAAAAGAGAAAATCGATAACTTATTTTGAGGTTTAAAGAGGCGATTTTATAGAGCTGCCAATTTTTAAGGAGTTTATTTTTTTTCTCTAATACTCAACCATCCTTTCCCCACTTCCCCATAGAAATTGTTTTTATTATGAGTTAGATGGTGAGATGGCATTACATGAAGGTATATTCTTAAGGGATCATAAACCTCAGCGGCACACCAATAGTATTTCTGGGTTTTTGCGAGTTTGTGCCTACACGTGTGCATATACAGATCATCTCCAGGCACACTTTGCATGGAAATATACCAAATCAACCCAAATTGAATTCTAAAGAGCAATATTATTTTGGCAGTATTGCACTAAGAAGACAATTAACTAAAAGCTTTCTTTCTGTCTACAACCACGTATAATTTATCGGGGGTTCTCAGAGCTTTAAAATATTAATTCCCAGTATTACTTCATTTGTTCTCACCAATTTCATCATTTTGAAAATTAATCAATTGTCAAAAAAGTTGAACCCTAAGTGATATTAGATTTAAATTATGCATGTGTATTTTATCAGAACATGAGGTAAAAAACATACAGAATCATATACAGGTAAATTATCTTTAAAAAAGATCTATGTAAACAGAGAATAATCAATAATAGAGCTTTAATTTTAAAAGTTAAAGGCTGCTGTCTTTGCTACTTTTTAAGTGTGTGTGTGTGTGTGTGTGCATAATTTCTCAAAATTCTTTACATTTAAACATGTTCAATTTTTATACTAATTTCCATACTAAATTTTATATTAATTTTTATACTATACTTAGTATATACTAAATTTTTATACTAAAATTATAACTGTTTTATACTAAAACAGAAGCACTGTTTTTTGAAGACTATGTTCAGACAAAAAAAAATCACAAAACCATTTTCTTGGCAATTATTAGCTCTATGCTCAACAGGTTTAAGGCACTAGTGAATCAAACATTTGCCGAACATTCCCCATGGATTTGCCAAGCATCTGTGCTAACATCCCAAATAAACTCCAGGGTTATAAAGTTATTTACTCAGGTTTATTGGTTATACTCTTGCCCCTGAACAACTTCTACTGGCCTTTTGCCTTGCAGAAGAGAAAGTTAAAAGTAACAACGCTTCCAGAGACAGCAAAACAATATACATATAGAACGATAAACTATAATATTCAAATTTATATCATTCACACTTTTCCTTTATATTTTCTTGGCTCCAATAAAATAAAAATAAAAATCAGAACACAGTAAAACTTGAATACAGCTAACAAAAGTACAATATGTTATGACGGTATAATGTGTAAAATCTTTGGGTGGCATGTACCTCAATTGAAACACAGACAACTATATTTCATTTCCTGAGACAAGGTGAAAATTAATGTTTATTTTTAGAGACTGTCAGGGCTCCGAGTGATTTTAACATAAACCTGGAACGTTTTCTTTAAAGATCCTGCAATTTTCACGGATCAGGAGAATGATGTCAAATTTAAGAGCCTCTTAGAATCAGAATGCAGATGGCGTCAAATAAAAACAAGGGCATTAAAATAAGGCCCACGACTTAATTTAGGGTGTCTTTCTAGAGATCAAAGTTTTCATTTATACTAATGCCCTATCTGACTTTTCAGGGAAGTAATCTACTGTATGGAAATGTCTCCATAGTGTGGCTTCATATTATAGGACGCAGCCTTTCCAATATTATGACATTAAATCATGCAGGATGCAAACCCCACAGAGTCAGAAGCAGAACATCCCTCCGGTTACTCTCCAGTTAGCAAAAACAAATATTCCCCAGCCATTTTGATGAAGAGATGTTGGTACTTACAAGTCAGCTTAGAATCAGTCCCACCAGGAAAGGGGAAGCTAGACACATCTGATCACTCACACTAGAGAGAAACAAGTCTATTTTTGGATTCCAAACTCCCGGTAAAATTCAGCATGGGTGCTTTATTCTTTGCATCCACAAACCTTGGAATGCCGCCCTCCCGGGGTGATTTTCCATCATGTTGGTGCTGATGCACCAGATGTGGGGGTTGGGTGTATGCGTTTGCATTTTCGCATGTGTTTGAGAAAGCAGTTTCTGAAGAAGGGCTATGGACCCAAACCCCACCACTGGTACCCTCCCACTCCCAGCTTTCCAGGAAGAATTTGTGATATTCCCCCCTACCCTTTTCCGTCTAAATGTGGTGCTGGGCCTCAGGAGGCCTTGGTACACAAAGCTTCTATCTAAGGCTGTCACTTGACTGACAGCAAAAAGGTTGCAGGAAGACGGACAGCTGGGTGTAGGTGGATATGGAAGAAAAACAGAGAGGCGAGCAGATTCAATTAGAACACAGCAAGAGGAAGGTTCTAAATCACAGACCTGTCCAGACTGAGAAGGCTTTAGGAGCTTTAAAACCAGCTAATCTTATTTTTAATCGAGGCCAGGTTTTTAAACAGTGCCCAGGTTTATGAGTAAATCTGTAACACATAAATACATATTGTGAAGTGGCACAAGAGTATATTGCTAAAGACAGCTGTAAGTGGAAAGACCCAAAGCATCCTAAATTTTCTTATTACCTTTGCGGGGATGTCTGCATTGCGAATTAGGTTCTGCGAGTGACTTAACCAGGGTAGCTCTGGTGAGCAGTATGGTTACAAGGAGGCATTTATCAAAATGTGTTAAATGATAACATTCCAACTGAAAACTATAAAAGTTTCAGATGAGAACATAATGAGACTCACAGTGGAAATGGGGCCCGGCTTTACTGAGCTGCAGTCAACTGACCACTTAATGGAAAAGACTTGATTAATATCCTGCCAATGTTCAATTACTTCTGATAGGTGTCTAATGTAATATAAATAGGCAAGTTGAAGTTGCAGTGATGGGACCTCACTCTTAAAGTTAATGTGTGTCGGAATCTCCCTCATAATCAGTTGTGCATGTTTTGATTCAAATTTGTTTTAAATCAGAGATGCAAGAGATAAAGGGGACATACTTAAAACTAATGACATATTAAAAAATGACAATATATAAATTATCCCACATGTTAATCTTGACTATCAGAATGAAGCATTAAATCTCAGGAGATAAGCCTTATGGTATTTGCAATGTACTAATATTCTATACAGAAGGAAGATTTATTCCAAATTGGCACCAACTCCTTCCCCAATCCAGTAGAGACAGTTAAGGGCGCTGTTCTCAGAAGGCTCCTTGCACCGATTTAAATAATAAATCCCATGGAAATACCATTATCTGTATTTTAATTCCTAATTTTTAACTTTTTCTCTCATTGCCCAGCAAAAAGAAAGCTGGGGGTGCATACACATAGAATTTAAGAAGAGGAAAATCAAGTGGTTGAACTGATAGACTTTAAATGTCACTTTGAGTCAAATGATCCGGTACTAACTGAATTCTTTTATTACTAACTGAATTCTTTTACTTCCCTCCTTCAAATAGCTCATTGTTTGCCTGAATTCACATCAGTTTATTTGTGCAGATAGCAAGGTCTAAGAAAAAGTGATTCTATGTGTAACTTAGTGGAAAATAATATACGCTTTCCTGAATCATGTACAACCTTATGCATACACACCGGGCTAGAACTTATTTTATAGAAGTTCTTCATTGTTTTTCCACATCACATATTCAGGATGCTCCCCAATGATGCTAGTTCTAACTAAACCATGTTCATGAACCTCACTTTTGTATTTCTTTATAGAAGGATTTTATTTATGTTCAATTGATTTCAGTAAGTTTTCATTAATTTACAGTAGAGTATGTAATGCAGGAAAGAGCATCTAGTTTGTTTCTTGGGGTTTTGACAGAGTTTCCTCTTGGCCCCTTTGAATAGAATCAAGAGACCTCATCTGCTGCAGGGAAAAGGCTTTTCCTATTTATTATGTGGCATAAATGATTAGGCTACAGAAATAATATATAAATATAATTTCCAAAATAACATTTCTTCTGTAAATACACTTATAAGTTTCCATTAGCTAAACAAGCATTTACGGGATTTATGTTGTACAAAAGGAACTACATTATCTGTCATTTTAGACATGGTTAGGAGATATTCAGAGATCTTTTGAAATTACAAAACAAGTGCTTGGGACATAAGTACTTGGTAAACGCTTTACACTATGATGGGGAAAAAAAGTTCGGTTTTCAAACTTATATTCTCATTATGTAGCAAATCATAAAGTATGTTCAGAGTTGTGTTCTTTTTCTTATGACATTTCATTGCAATCACACATTGTTTTTCAGGGGGAAAAAAGAAGGATCTTGCAGTTCTCCCATAAATTGCTTCTCTCACCAAATAATTATTTCTCTTCTAAAAATGGCTTTAAAAAGTCTACCAGTTTCTGTTGTTCATGTTTCCTCTAGTTTTTCATTATAAAACAACTATAACTCCCAAAGATTTTTTAATGATCATAAATCAATATAGTTAGTATTAAAGTATTTAATCACTGTAACTTGAAGCCTTATGTTGGTATTTTAGTTAGAGCAAGTGAATGGCATTTTATAGGTGCCATATTAAAGAGTTCCAGGTAAACAGCATTTTTTCACACCAACAAAATAAAATAGTTTCAATGTTTAACTCATGTTCCCAGTGCAGCCAAAAAACAGATGCAAATGACCTCTTCCAAATTCTCCTGAAGAAAGCGTCACTGTCTCTGAAAACTATTTAGTTCTTGGGGTCTAAATTTGCCCCAGGACTGAACTGAGTGGGTCTTCCTCTCTCTCCACCTCCCTCTTGGTGGCCCCAGGGATGACAGAATGCTCCTGATGGTTTCTGCTCAGCCCCCACATCCCTGGGTGGTAAGCGTCAAGCATGGTCAGTGCTGAGAAGAAACTTCTGACACATTAGGCATGTGGTGTATGGTATACAGTAGGCGCTGGACAAATGTTTGCTAGAATGGAATTAAGACTCCAGGACAACGCCAAAGTTTCTGAAAAACCTTCTTCTTGGAGAACTCTTTGTCCTTTTCCATTTCAATGACTTGAGAAGACTTCTTTCCTGTGTCTTGCCCCCACCCTTCTGACTCTTCAGGGACTGAGCTCTGTGGCCATTTTTCCCACTCAGTTGTCAAGGGCTAACAAGAGTCCTGTTTCTTATTTGCATAAGAAATAGCATCAAAGCCTTGACATCAAAGGATAAAATCTCCGAAAGGGTTTCTGGAAGCTTTAGGAGGCTCATCAAACGTTGTTTCAGGTTACAATGGTTTAGGTGGTCGCTTAGGTTCCCAAATGCCTTCCTAACCAAGGTGGCTATGTCATTCGACAGGTTTTCCTGATCACCAGGATTTTGATTGAGTTGTGGGATTTGGGTTTCTTCACACCTCATTTTACTTAACTGTTTTTGAAACTATTACATTTGGAGATAAGTACTCCCTCTAGGTTCAAATCCAACTATACCACTGAGGAAGATGAGTTAAGGGTGAACTGCAACACATCAACAAGGAAAGAAGGGAAGAATTTAGAATTTATTTCCCTCCCTCCTCTAGGAGTTGGTGAAATAAAACATCCTCCTCTCATAGAGCACAAGACATAAATCATAGTGCCCAGTTTCTTCATGGAAAGGAAGCTTCAGGTTAAACACATGATTTCTCACTTAATAACATTAAATTATTGATATTAAATTGGTGATATTAAATGATTAATTTAAGTGATTAACTGTTAAAAAGTTATTAGTGAAATGTTATTTGAGAGTAAAAACTGCCTACCACGTGCCAGGCACTATACTAGGTGCTCTACAGAATTCATTCAAGTTTTAGAAGAATCACATAACTACAATTCACACGCGAGGAAACCATATCTCAGAGAGGTTAAATAACGTACCCACAGACACACAGCTAGTAAAAGACCAGCTAGATGTCTGTCTTGAAATCCCTGCTCTTGACATTGGCAGAGTCCTTACAGCATTATTGGGGTTCCATTTCATTGATAACAAGTCTCAGGTCAAGGGACGTCTAGCTAAACTCACTCAAAAAAGTTTAGCAGAGTGTTTAGTAAAAGGCAGAGTGGATTTATCTTCTTATTGTTCCCCTGTCTCTGATATTTCAAGAATTCAAGAATTCAGTCATTGCTTACTTGTCCTCAGGTCAAAGGCCCTTTTCTCACCACTTTGAGAAAAGGTGGAACTAGCCCTCCACTGAGAGGGAGAAACTCTGGGATACTTGGCACTATTTCGAAGTTAAATAGACCTCTGAAAATCAACCATAGTTCTACCTCGCATTTAAGATGTACTTAGAACGCAAGTCTTTGTGGTAGGCACGGTACACAAAGGAAAAAAAGAATCTACCCAAATTTTTGAGATACGGGATTACTATAATCATTAAGCTTATAGCACATATATTTTGACACATCTCTTAATGGATTCAAAATAGTCTTGAATTCTCACAGTATTTAGGGTGTTTTACTCTGGAGTCAAGCTAATTTATTTTCTTTCTTTCTTTCTCTCTCTCTCTTTTTTAAAGATTTTATTTATTTATTTGAGAGAGGAGAGAGCCAGAGAGAGCAAGAGCCAGGGAAGGGGCAGAGAAAGAGGGAGAAGTACACACCCCACTGAGCAGGGAGCCAGATGTGGGACTTGATCCCAGGACCCTGGGATCATGACCTGAGCTGAAGGCAGATGCTTAACTGACTGTCAGCCATGTTAATTTATTTTAAAAGAAGGTGGTTTTAGGTACTTTTTGATATTATGGTATTCTATTTTATGCTTACGACACTAGTGAGTTACCGATGTGTTGTAAATTCTCTCAAATGCCTGAAAATTCTTAGGTGTTTTCCAGTAAATTGGTGGGAGGTGGGGGGTGGGGGATGGGGAGGTTCCACGATGCTGATGGAGTGGGCCACAATCTTTTTTTTTCACTTTGCCCTATTTTGGAGAGGAACCTTATCTTTTAGGTTAGAGAACGTTTCCTCTAGGCAGTCACAGTGGAAGGAATTTTCAGGAGTTCGTTTCTAATATTCATCTCAGAAATTCTTTAAAGAGGAAGTTATAGTTCAGTTTTCCAAGTTCACATTTCTTGCCTTTTGGTTCTTCGGGTTATTGGGTTGTTTGGGGGTCTGAAAAGGAAAATGGGAAGCAAAAAGGGGAAGTCACTGAAAGTACCCTAGCAAATGAAGAAGCCTTGCTTTCAGGTCCCTATGGCTGCAAGGGCTTTAATGTTCAGGGTGCATATCCCAGGAGAGAAAACATGGTACATGCTCTAGAAATTTCACTATTTTTAAAGAGCCGGGCAATTTCCCATTCCACCATATGCAGAGGGGCAACCTGTACCTACTGCTTAAAAACATTTTAGACAGAATTCAAATTACTCTTTCCTCTCCAGTTCTTGTGCCAAATGACAGGAACCGAAATTTCATCTTCTTTTCCTGTAAAACTCAGGAAGACACACCAAAGAGGGTAGAAGTGAATCCCTTAAAGGGACTTCATGAAGTTACTTAAATAATCGATACGTACACATACAAGTAAATCCCCCCGTGTGCATTTTCCCTCTTTTTAATTGTGTGAAAACAGTAGCTACAATAACTGAAATCCACCTCCTCAGACTATGACATTTCTGGACGTCTTTCGCCGAGAAGCCAAAATACTTGGGGCCGCTCAGAAGCTGTTCCCCGAGGCCACCGACTCACACAGCTACTGCACACAGCCTCGCTAAGCGCGCTCAAATAAAAGTTGCCAGGTTCCTAGTTTGCAAGGGTGCGGCGGCTCTCCAAGCAGGGAGGAGGCTTGATGGGCTGCGGGGACCAAGGACCTGAAACCGTGGCCGCGATCCGCCCTCTCCTCCACACCGCCCTACCCGCTCCTGTTTGATTTAGGATTCTTCTTGTTTGTTTTCCAGGGACAGCAGCTACGCAGCCCTGGGAATGTTGACTATGAGTTTCTCCTTGAGATGCGTTCTGATTCCCTTTTCCGTGACCCAGCTGGCGAGAAGCACGACTTCTGGGTCCTCTGCATCTCCGCCCGTCACCACATCGCTGGAGTGGCCAGGGTGTGCGGGTCGTGGGAGGGCGGATGAAAAGATGCCCCACGGGCACATTTCAGCTCTGCGGCTGGAGGGTTGCAGTCTTTGTCCGCTCACCCTGACGCTGGGGCCGCGCCTGGCCGGCAGGTGGCGCGGTTGCCTCACGATGAGCCGCTGCGGGAGCAGGAAAGGCGCTTCCACCACCCCGCGGTCGCCCACCCGCTGGGACCCTGGCTCCAGAGAAGAACCCGGTCCTACCCTGGAGGGTGACAGAGGAGGGGTGGCCTGGGGGGTGGGGGGCGGAGGAGGAGGAGGCCAAGTCTGGAATCAGGCCCCTTTAAACGTCGGAGGAAACGCTCTGAGTCGCGTCGGGGGTCGGTGTCCGGGCCGCCCGCCGCGTTCCAGTCGCCTGGCTGCGCTCAGGTGGCTACTCCCGGCACCGGGGAAATTTTGGGACAGACCAAGGCCCAGTGGGGCCTACGTCCCCGGAGGGTGACATTGACAGTCTCGGCTCCTGGGTGGGGGCAGCTGCGAGGATTTCCGCCGCTTCTGCGGTCCGCCACCGCGCCCGGGGCGCAGAGAGCTGTCCCCAGCGGCTGTCGGCAGCCGTCGGAGCGCAGAGCTGCAGCAACCGCACCGGGCAGCCTCCGAGTCCCCACCTGCGGTGTCTGGGCAGCAGCGGGTACCCCCGCTCCCACTTTACGCCCTTCGCTTCGGCCCCGGCGCCCGGGATTGACCAGGCCTGGTTCCCGGGACGACCCTCGGGAAGCACGCAGCCAGTTCCCTACAGCTCAGGCCCGGACTTCTCCGAGCGTGCTAGCGCGACGAAGAGTACTGTCCGGGGCCGGGAAGAGACGCGCTGCACGAACTTGAGGTGCAACCAAAGCGCTCTTCTCGGTTGCTAGAAAGCCCCTGGTTCTGTCCTTGGAGACGGCGGCGACTGAGCCTTGCCTCCCGCCGGAAGCTGCTCTGGACTTTGGGGACCGATTAGGGCCCTGCTTTCCTGGTAGTTGGGGAGCCAGGGAAGAAAGACATAATCAAACCTGAGAACTACCCCCAAGAACGTTTCATTTGGAGATGCGCCATAAAGGCACAAACAGGGCAAGGTAGCTGAAGGTGGCAGAGGCGGTGCGCCCGCCCCTGCGCGCGAGCCGCAAACGCTTCGACCCTCAGAAAAGAGCGGCAGCAAAGAGGCAGGTCAACTTTATACTTATTTTATTGCAGTAAAAGAGTCTTCCTCCATCTCAAAACGCTCGTGGCGGGGAGTCGGGGGGAGGGGGGAGAGGGGGTTGCCAGTCTTCCTCGGATCCCCCCGAGTCGATTCAGTCTTCGAAGCTCCTTCCGCTGCCCAAGGGCTGGACTCTTGAGGTGAGGTCCGGGGACCACGCCGTCTCCCTTCGGCAGGGGCGGGAACCCCGCAGAGCTGGGCCCCAGCGGCCCCGGGAGACCGCGCGCCCCACGGAGCCCGGAGGGGGCGGGTCCTCAGGGCCGGCTATGTTCAGTGGGCGGTGCGGGGCCGTCCCGTCTGCGCCGCTATTGGTCACAGACCCCGGACTGGCGGGTGAACGTCACGGGTTGGGTCCACCCCCTTGGCAATGTCTTCAGCCTGCTGCACTCCTAACTTAAGCATTTATTCCACTGGGATAGAAGCGGCAGGAGCAGCGTTGGCATCGGCGAACCATGGCTGGGATTTTCTATTTCGTCTTCTTTTCGTTTGTCTTTGGGATTTGCGACGCTGTCACCGGTTCCAGGGTATACCCCGCGAATGAAGGTAAGAGCGAGGTGGTCCTTCTGCGGTCCCGGGCAGAGAGGTGGATCTGCGGGTGAATATTCCCCGGGAGCGCGAGGCCGGAGGGTATGAGGGGATCCCGGCGTGAGCGGTGCGCCCCGACTCCGGAGAAGGGGACCGGGACGAGGGGATCCGCGAAGGGCGGTGGGGAAGCTGCCGGGTAGCCTTCCCCCGGCGGTTACCGTGCACTAGGCCGAGATACCCAAGTTTGTAGCGAAAGGACAAAGTTTACCAGCATCCGTCGGCGAGTCCAGCTCCAGGTGCCCCAGGGATACACGAGAGCCTACGCCAGGATTTAAAAAAAAAAAAAAATTATTTGTACTTAGCGCTCCCTATCACCGCTCCCAACCCGGCGCGGGTCAAGGAGGGAACCGAAGCCGGGAGCTAAGTGAGTGCTTGGTGCTCCTGGGTTCCTGCGAAAGCCTTGGACCTCAGGTTTCTGCAAAGTTTCCCGAGCCCTGGGCTTCCCGGGACCCGGCTGCGGGGCCTTAGCTGCGCAGCGGTCGTGGCGCCGCTCGCGGGTCGCCTGTGACCTGGTTTCTGTAGTACCCGGCGTCAGACACCTTCTCCCCGCTGGGCCGTGCGCTCTGGGAGTGCGATCGCTGGCCTGCGGGGGCCCCACTCTCTTCGGATCACCTGGGGACCCGCTGGCAAGTTGAGCGTAGTAGTTTTTGATTTTTGTCCTCAGAACTATTCACTGGGTTAGTTTGGATGGAACGCGCTGGGCCGACTGGACCCGTCTGGGTGCTGTTTTCTGTGCGTCTCTTCGGACGTGCTGGGAAGATTGTGTGTGTTTCTGTGTAGGGGAGGTGAGTGTTGATCATTTAGTTTCTGATGGTCTCAGAGAAAGGCGAATTGAATCTGTGTGTGTGTGTGTGTGTGTGTGTGTGTGTGTGAGCATGGGTCTATGTGTGTACGCGCGCGCGCAAATGCGTGTGTGTGGGTGCGCGGGTGCCTGCGTGGACGCCGACGATAGTGTGCCTCTGCGTGAGTGCCCTGATTGTGTGCGCTGGTGTTCGGTGCAGCCTGTGCTCGAGTCAACGTGCATCTAGCCTTGCACTCGTCGACTCTTTCACAGCACTCCCACCCACCCACCCCCGCCCCGCGCCCTCCCGCATCCATCTATCCATCCATCCATCT
>PITA01014590.1:0-23036 GCA_004023965.1 Spilogale gracilis | reverse complement strand
AGATTCACACACCTGCCGGCAGACACTGTTTGGGAGGAAAGGGGCGCTCTCCTACCCTCTCGATCCCTTTCTCCTGACTGGCTTCTGGTGCCATCTCCATCGCTGCGGTCCCCCGGTCCCCAAGGTCATTCCTTTTAGTAGAATCATGGATCTCGCTTTCTCATGACTACTTTGTACACTTGTTAGGATGTCCCTCAAGACCTCTCTGGCACCGGACTTAACAGAGATTTTCTTTTTCTTTTCTTTCTCTCTCTTTTTTCTTTCTCTCTCTTTTTTCCTCTTCTCTCTCTCTCTCTCTCTCTCTCTCTCTCTTTTCTCTTCTTTCTTTCTTTCTTTCTTTCTTTCTTTCTTTCCTCTCTTTCCTTCTCTTTCTTTTTCTTTTTCTCCCTCCCTCCCTCTCTTTTTTTTCTTTCTTTTTTTCCCTCCCCTTTCTTGCCTTTTCTTTTGGAAGGAAAACTTGGGAGTGCCAGACAAAAAAACGGTGTTGATGGAGCTGTAGGCCGATGTAGAACGAAGGGGGGGTGCGGTATCTCCCGCCTCCGGCCCCTCCTTCCCCCTAAAAATTAATTCATTTTGTTGCTTTTTATTCCCATCACGTTTCCTTTTCTCCCTTTTACCCTCCCTTTCTACTCCCTCCCTTTTTTTGTAAATTGGGTCTTATTGTTCCCTTTGTGTCCCTAATCCACCTTACATAAATCCAAATGGATGTAGCAGGCTTTTCTCTAGAGACCGAGAAGAGAGGATTGGGGGGGGGGCGCAACTCCAGGCGGGAGCGACCCAGGGAAGGCTCTACATTTTAAAATAATTAAGAGACCCTAGGAATTCAGGCTCCTTAGGAAAATCAGGAGAAAGTGGCGGGTTTTCACTCCTTTGACTTGGAGATGAAATGAGGGAAGGTGGGCAGAATTCTGGGGCCTAGCGGTGAGATGGAGAGTCGGAGTGCCCAGGAGCAAGGATGAGGGCTCCCCATTCCCACCCTTCCCCCAGCCTAAAGAGCCAGCCTCGCTGATCAAATTAATAACCCAGTAGTTCCTTTGAGATGGGCCTTTCGACCCCCAGGCCTGCAGATCTTGGTGGGAAAGGGAAGGTGGAGAGGTTAGGAATCCATTGTGTCCTTTTCAATATCCTCCGTGCTTAGGACAGTTCCAGCCTGCGTGGGGGATAGCAGTTCTGTAGTCCTCTTCCCTGTTCTGAGCTTTGACATGCACGCTTAGGTGCAGCACAAATACTAAATCTATTAGGCAGCACTCCTTCACCTAAAATTCAAACCAGTAGTTTCCTCCTAGGCTGAGGATGAGTCTCTGGTTGTCCTCCAAAAGACCTGGGGAAGAGAATAATCCAGTGTTTTGGCATTCGAAATTCTGTAGGTCTGCCATTACCCCTTTCTGAAACTTTGATATTTAAGAAAAGCAGTGAATACTATGTCCAGGGCCTCTTTATTTGGTGGGGGAGGGGAAAAAGAAATTGTAGAGGAGAGAGCGTTTTCATGACCCTTTGAGTCCTTTTTGTTAGAATTCACTTGTGGTTCTGTCACCATCATGATGAGTTATGTGGTCATCTGAAACTTCCAAAAACAAATAACTCTAGTAGATACCAGACAGAGATGAATGCTGGTTTTGCTCTTGAGTGTAGTTGCCCTACATAGATATATTTATTTTTTGAATTGTACTTGAGATTCTCTATTCATCCTTTTTAGAAAATGAATCAGCTCAGTCCTGGGATGGAATTTTAAATGCTAAGCAAGTTAAATAAATAAGAACGTGCAGATTTAAAGAGGGGAGAAGATCAAGTAAGTAATGATTATTTACATAAGTGAGACGGAGTTTAGGTTTTGATCAGAGTTGGATATGCACACCCCCAGCACATATGGAAACACTCATGCAAATGGTTTTTGTAGTATTGGCTTTTTTGCAATTGGAAATTAATCCATTTTTCTTTATTTTCTTGCAGTTACCTTACTGGATTCCAGATCTGTTCAGGGAGAACTTGGGTGGATAGCGAGCCCTCTGGAAGGAGGGGTAAGTTCCCAGTTACTCCCCGATCCAGAGGGTAAAAAGGAGTGATTAGCAACTTTCTCAGAGTCCTAATGGCTTGATTCTTGTTGATTGTGGTGAGGGGGTCAGATTTCCGCCGTGGCCTATGAAGTGAATTACGCTTTGTTGGAGAAATCCTATACTCCCTTTGGATAGCTCTGTCATGGAAGAACTAGAAACCAAAAGGGCAGAAAGGGGTTTCAAAATTAGGAGATTGGTGGAGGCATAGACTTAGATGCCTATTTAAAACTAAAATACCGACAAGAAATACGATCCAGGGGCCAAATTAGAATTTGTGCCTATTACTGTGATGGCCAGTGAAGACCTGGCAGGGTTAATTTTAGAGCAATTGTTCTGTTTCCAGATGAGGAAAATGAATAAATAAAGATACCAGAGGAGAGAACATGTCTGATTGTACCGGGCACAAGTTTAGTTCTCTACATAGGCGATAGAGGGGGCGGGGTGGGTCCTTACCTCTCAAACCTTAAATCAAGTGCAGCTCTCTTGCACACTGAGAGGAAACGCTATGAACTTGTGCCAGGGGACAGAATATGTCTGTACAGGAAAAAAAAAAACCCACAAGATTTTGTACTGTTGGTGCTAAATGTAAAAAAGTTTAGGTATTTGGAATCTTGAGTCTTTGGGGAAGATGAAGCTAGAATAGAAAGTATGAGAGAGTGCATCACTGTTGATTTCTCCTGAAATGTGCCATCACTGCCTCCTTCTGAAGATTCAGGGAATACAGGTCAATGGCCCCATTTTCCCCCTCCACCCTTCGTAACAGGCCAGAACGAACCAGCTTTGGAAAGAAATCAGAATAACATATAATAACTCTGCTTTCTGCCAGATTTCAGGAACTCTCAGATCCTTTAAAAATTAAGATCATTCTGTCTTTTTATGCCTGATAATGTATGACTGAGCCAGTGGGTTAAGAGCAGGGGAGGGGAAAGACAAGTCATCTTTAGCAGGGGAAAATGGAGATGACCAGCCCCCTGAATCAACAATAAGGGATCAGAACAGTAAAGATGCACAGGAATTTAGAAAAGAGGAAGGGTTTTGAAAATAACGCAAAAAAATTGTCATGAAAATGGAGAATGTTAGGCCATCTTTTTCCAAAACAGGTCTTGTGAAATGACACGGAGATTTGCCTTGCCTTCCTGTTTTTCTGCCTGAACTTGACTGCAGTTGCTTGGATTTCTGCTGAAAAATTCTAGTCGGCCCTCAAAGCCATTTTTTAAAGGGAGGGGAGAGTGATTGGCAGGCCTCTGGCAGTGTAGACAGGTGGTATTCACTGCTGATTGCAGGCAATTGCCCTCCTCCTTTGAATGCGAAGAAAGGTACAGCTTTATCTTGTGAGAGTCAGACTCTTGTTAATCCTATACCCTGGAAAGGTCACTGATTCAGGGATGCTTTCCCAGGCTTACCCCAGGAGTAAAGCTCTGCAGGTTCAATGTATTAGAATTGCTAGCAAAATTGAAGATGGAAGGTATCAGTACTTTTAAAAATTTAATGAGTCTTATTTTTACTACTGGCTACTATCAAGTTTGAAGGGAGAATGCACCCAGTATGATTTGGGACCCGACTTGTTACAGTAAATATACATGTGACCTGTTAGAAGCAAGGAATGATGCATTTTTGAGTACAGTCTATGGTCTATCTAGTTTTTAGAAAGCTTTTACTGCAACTTATATGCCATCGACATCCCATATTCTACACCCACCCCAAACTGCCGAAAGAACACCTGCTCGCCTTTTCTAAACACAAAACTTCTTTCGTCGAGGTCTCTTAAAATAATACCTTGCCCTATATAGATGACTGTGTCCAGCCCAGAACTTTTCTAAGGGCTGAATGTAGACTTGTGAATGTAGAATGTAGCATTCTTCTTTCCTTAAATGCCATGGGTATAACATTTTAGGGACTCATTGTAAGGGGTGAGAAATGAAATTTTATTTGTGCATAATAGAATATTATTCCAAATATACCCAGTAACCATTGAGAAATTAGTGTTCCAGTTTACAAAATTGCATTAATCTGTAGGTTTTGTCCTTAAAGAAGACGTTTTCAGGCTTAGAATGAAGGGATGAATTAGATTATCTACCAAGTGTGGGTGGATTAGCGTTAAAAAGTTCTTTCTAGTTGAAGATAGAAGCACATTTGTGTCTTTTGTTTATTCTGAAATTTCTACTTATAGTTAGAACAGTTGACATCTTTCTTGGCTGGAAACTTGGGGTCATGGTTTTGTCAATAAAGAATGACATTTATTTGTTGTTATTGTTATTGTTTTTTTAAAGATTTTATTTATTGGACAGAGAAACACAGCCAGAGAGGGAACACAAGCAGGGGGAGCGAGAGAGGGAGAAGCAGGCTTCCCGCTGAGCAGGGAGCCCGATGTGGGACTCGATCCCGGGTCTCCAGGATCATGACCTGAGCCGAAGGCAGTCGCTCAACCAACTGAGCCACCCAGGCGCCCCGTTACTGTTATTTTTAAAGAGAAACAGAAAATTTACTTGACAGTACCACGAAGTAAAATATGAAATATAGTCAGAGACAACTCGCTGTTCTCTGTTTTTCTGTAAGAACGACTAAGCAGGACACAAGCTCCGGATGGCAACACTGTAGTGCAGACCTAATTTCTTGCCAGTGTTCACTTAAAGGAGAATATTGAATTTCTGACACTGATTATAAAATATAAAAACGAAGGTGAGATTTGTCATTGTTCTGGCGAATTGTTCAACATGTTTAGACAATTAAGTTCAGGCTGGAAAATTCACATTAGACCCAAACTCTCCTGTATGAACTCTGTGGAGATATCCCTGTGTGCTTTCATTTACAGTGATAAATGTGTATTTCCATATTTCCTTTGTTCTGAGATGTGAAGCATGCTGAGTAGGGTTTTTTTGAAGGTGGAGATCTGTTTTTGGATTTACATGAATTTCCCCCCAAATAAGTAAATTACTGGTGATTTATTGCTTAGCGGATAAAAAGAAATTTTAATCACCACAGGGCACTTATCCCTCCCAGTTCCAACTTTCGTAATGGTAGCAGATGAAAGGGATACAGAATTTTATGCAGTATAGCCCTTTACACGGTAACATTTCCATCCATTAATAGTTTTCCAATGCACAGATGGAAAACCCGTTAAAAGATACATTATGGTTCTACGTACTTCATTGGCTTGAATGGAGCTTTAAGGGGAGCTATTACAGAATATGAATTTTTTTAAACTATCTTTTTTCTTCTAATTATATTCATGTGTTAGATACTTAAGCTGATTTGGCAAGAGAGTTTTTACTGCTCTAGTCACAGTGAGTTCAGATTTGTCCCACATTATAATCTTTATATAAGGAAGTAGATATGCAGAGAAAACCCTGAAATCCTCCATTAAATTTTCTTGGGCTTTCAATCATAGGTACCACCTACTATTTTATTTTTAATATCCACAGAATATTTAGAAGCATGTGTGCATTCTTGCTTATTTATGGGTATATGTTTTAAAAATAAGGATATACGTACTTTTTAATTGAATACGTTGCTCTGGAAATGTGTTTCATTGTTATAAATGACAGTGGATTTGAGAAATCCAACCATAAAGTTTACTCTCTATCTTCCCAGGATTACCAAAACCAGAAGAGTGAGATTTCCTTCACCTCTTTAAGGAATGGTGACAGTGCCAAAAAAAAAAATAAATAAAAGTAAAAAAAAAAATTTTGACTGACATTTTATTTTTAGGTATTAGAGAGCAAGGTTCTGACAGGAGCACCACTAATTAACTGATAATTGTCTTCCTTTGGCAAGCTTCTTTCTTCCTGCTCTTAATTTGCAGGTCTCTGCTCAGTTGTTGAAACAATACACATACTAGTTTTTCATTGATGAGTACATTTGAACTGTTGCCACTTGAAATTGTAGTTGTTGTAATAGGTGAATCTGAGGTTGTTAGACCACCACAAGAAACTGCTGAGGATTCATAAGCAAAAGATCTCCCCAGGCTTCTGGATTTTAGGCAAAAGAATGAAACAACCACCAAAAAAAAAAAAAAAAACACGTAGAAAGACCACATTTCCAATAAAATGCTGTCTTATCTCCCATAAGATGTTCTGTTAGTGAGGGTTGGTTCTCAGTAGTTTTCTTCCTCCCTGAAACAGAAATCATCACTGTCCTATGAGGGTAAAATAGAATTGACAAATCACCGTAAGATGACATTTTGTAATTGATACATTTCCTTTGGATCTTTGCAGTGGGAGGAAGTGAGTATAATGGATGAAAAAAATACACCAATCCGAACCTACCAAGTGTGCAACGTGATGGAACCCAGCCAGAATAACTGGCTACGAACTGATTGGATCACCCGAGAAGGGGCTCAGAGGGTATACATTGAGATCAAGTTCACCTTGAGAGACTGCAACAGTCTTCCGGGTGTTATGGGGACTTGCAAGGAGACGTTCAACCTCTACTACTATGAATCAGACAACGACAAAGAGCGTTTTATCCGAGAGAGCCAGTTTGCCAAGATCGACACCATTGCGGCCGACGAGAGCTTCACCCAAGTGGACATTGGTGACAGAATCATGAAGCTGAACACCGAGATCCGGGATGTAGGGCCACTGAGCAAAAAGGGGTTTTATCTGGCTTTTCAGGATGTGGGGGCCTGCATTGCCCTGGTCTCAGTCCGCGTGTTCTATAAGAAGTGTCCGCTGACCGTTCGCAATCTGGCCCAGTTTCCAGACACCATCACAGGGGCCGATACGTCTTCCCTGGTGGAAGTTCGAGGCTCCTGTGTCAACAACTCAGAAGAAAAGGATGTGCCAAAAATGTACTGTGGGGCAGATGGTGAATGGCTGGTACCCATTGGCAACTGCCTATGCAACGCTGGGCATGAAGAGCGGAATGGAGAATGCCAAGGTAAGAAGAGCCATATTGTACTTTTCATTAGGGCTTAGTGCACGTAATTAAATCAGAGATGAGACTAAATGGAGTAAAGCCAGTAATTAGCAGCCCCTGTGGGATGTGGTGGGACAGAGGGGTCTAATGAGTAAGTGCTATAGCTCCAGGTGGCAAGGCTAAGACGTTTCTAATACTGACAAAATAAATGATGCTGTGGAATCAGCAGAGGGCCAGAAACATTTGCTAACAGGCACTTAGATCGGAACTGGCTTGATGTGCCCTCTGAAATGTAAAAGAACAAGCTGAAGAAACGGACTTGATTGATCCTTCCTTAAAGAGGGCAGACACATTTTTGAACCCCAGTTTTCCCTGTCTGTCGATCTGGTAAAATGGCAAAGACAGTAAATACCTCTTGTGGTATATATATATATGTGTACATGAATGACTTAATTGTGAAATTAGGATTCCAATCTTGCAAATCCCTCCTGCTGAAAATATAGTTTTTCATGCCTCATGGGCCAGCGTAGACGTGGCCCAACGAAGCCATGTGACGAAGTTTCAAGTGCATTCTGTTCCACTGAGCTCCCGTTGATAGGGTCTGCAAGTGACATTAATCTTGATGAAAGACCTCTTGATTTCCCTGGGGAGGTGATAAAGACCTAGTGAGAGTCTTATTTGATCTGTGTGGTCAGAGGCAATAGTAAATTGTGATCCATTTTGGTTATTGAGTTTTTGAAGAAATCGAGACTTTTGTATCATGTTAATTACTACTCACCACATTGCAAAAGTGATTTTTTCTTTCTTACCTGCAGTTTAGTGTTTGCAGTTCTATCTTCCCTTATTTCCCCTTTTTGGGGAGTTGGTAAAGTATTTTTCTTTGTAGCAGCTTTGCTTCCAAGTACGAGATGAAAAGAGTTCATATTTATAGGGATTGCTCGTCTTGTGTGTGGATTAAGGGTTAAAAAAATCAAATTATCCCAAGGTTGTTTTTTTTTGCTTGGTGTTTATTTTTAGTGCTTATCAATAGTCTGCTGTCGCCAATCTTACTATGGTCACTACTAAGCAAGTGTAACTCTGGTCCTGACTATGGAACAGATCTGATTAATCTTTTCTCAGGGTGATTATTGAGCTGTAGACTGATTGCCACGTGGTTCATCTGATCTGGTGATTAAAGACGCCAAAATAACTGACTGCCAAGCAGTTTTTCTGGCATTTCAACCATCTTAATGACAGGGTGAGATTTACTATGGGACAGTTCACTCGACTGACTGGAAATCAACAGTTCTAACCTAAAGGAAGTTGCATTTTTGGTAATTTGATGTCATCGGTTATGCAGTTTCTCCTTTTATAGTTTACACTGATGTAAAGTGTCATTCCTGACTTGCTAGTTATTTCCAGGAGTAGCTAACAAAGAATGCCATAAATTCATTGCAAATAGAACAACAAAGGCTGGCTACCTTTTCTGTTGACTGAAAGTAAAAAGGTAAACTCGTAAATTAGAACATTTTAAAGTTGGAATTTAAAGTTGGTTTTTGTTGTTGTTTTTTGCAAAGACTAATTTCTTGATCATTGTGTTAGCTCTTGACTTAGCAACTACTAGATAAGGTGTACTACATTGAAACCCCGAAACATATTCTGGTCTTAGTATTAGAACATATACGAGTGTATTGTTATTGGCACCTAAATTGCACTCATCCTAGTAGGTACAGTGATATGAACAGGGTGATGATACTGTATCACATTTTAGAGTAAATTATCCTGCTTTTTCGATTTTTGTTAGAGAGGGCTTGCACGTCTTCACATGTCAAGATTCTTATATGTATTTAAAAAGAGAGAGAGAGAATACTGTTGTCTTCCATTTCCTGCTCTGGCATTAGTATATCTTTGTATCTAATGTCATTGATTTTCAATTGTTGCAGAGCCCAGTAAGTCATACATTGCTACACTGTGAAACTCCTTGACATTTTTATAACCCAAATTAGAAGAAGAAGAGAAAAAGATGGAGGGAGAAGTGAATGTAAAGCCAATTGAACATTTTAGTGGTTTGCTTTATGGACATAATCTTGGGAATCCAGTTAATCATATGGTTCCTCATGGAGGGGGTGGGGTTCCATGTTTAAGCTTCAGTCCATTTCTAAGCAAGCTGTTGGTAACACAAGGCTGGATATTTAATGGAATGGGAGGTTGATTGAGGCCGTTTTTTTAGAATCTTCGTTGTTCTCTCTCTGACTACCCAGGTATTTTCTTTGCTACTCATAAAATGATTAACTCTTTCAAGAAGACATCTTTTGAACAAACCTTGCCCTTTATTTATTTGTTTGTTCGTAATACGACCAGGTAGGCATCAACTGATATATTTAGGGAGGAAGGAAAAACCTGAATGGCAAGATTTTTCCACTCCAAACCTGAGTGAGACTTTTTAAAGATGACTCAAGATGTAAAAGTCTTAGGAGTAATAATAATGGTCCTCTCCATCCTTGACCTCATAACTGAGAAGCATCCAGGTAGGACAGAAAGAACAGGGACACAAAGTGTGGTCACATAATTGTGTGACCTTGAGCACGTTTCTTAAGCCCTCTGAGCTTTTGTTTCTTCATCTGTAAAATGGGTTGAAAGTAATTTTAGCTTACAGCGTTGCTGTGAGGACACAGTGATGTAAAATTAGTTAAACTCACCTTTCAGAGCCCAAAGCATTAAAACAATGTTAATGGTAGCAATTCTTTGATTACTCTGTTCTTCCCATAGTCGTAGCTGTGGACTTTTAAGGGTGTTAAGTTGAACAAGCAAAAGAGAAGTTCATCCATCTCCCAGCCCCTCTTGGAAGTCAAGGCTAAAGATAGTAAGGAAGAATTGTCCTTGCCCTAACAAAGAATATGTCTATTTTCGCACTTTATGTTGGAAGTGATCTTTGGAGACTGTCATTTTATTTCTCCCCTGTCGGAAAGCAGACTTTCCTTTGAGGGAGAGAAAAGTGATTTGGGGATGAAACAAGAAAGACCTCGTGCAAAGAGAGCTTAAGAAGGGGTATAAAGGGGAACTGGCAAGTCTTCAGAACCGTGGCAGCAGGTTCCTCCCCAATTGTCTCTCCAGTGGGCCTGCTGTTGCAGGCCGAATAGGACAGGTGAAAGGTCACCCACTTCCTCATCCATCTTCCTTGGGGTCTGGGAGGTCACAGTGAAGATGGATTAAGATCTTACTTGTCTGACAAAGGATCCCTGGGCAAAAATGGCCAGGGTGGGTGGGGGCCTGGGGCGCACTGTTGTTTGAAGCGAGCCCTCGTCAGCTGCCGGGGTCCTCAAGGGACCTGGGGAGAGAACCACACTTCCTCTTGGCTTTCTTACCTCCAAGCAGTACATGCTCATGGCGGCGGAGGATGGAGAGCCCCGTCAGAAGTGTCAAGAGGTGAGGGCAGGCTTGCCCTCTGAAGCAGCTGCAAGTTCATTCTGCTCTGGAGTGACATTTTCTGCAATGGTTTGGCCCCATCGCCTCAGACAACAAAGGGTAGTCGTAGCCACTTGTCTGTCTTCCGCAGGAGAACCCACGGCCTTGCCCGGTGATTGGCTGCAGAGAAGTCACTGCTTTGGTCAGTCTGGTGACCAGGTCTCCTCAGACCGTTAGAAGGAGGCAAAAACACACCTCCGACACAGGCACTGCCCCCCGCCCCCCCACTTGCACCCCCCAGTGAGGGAAGGGCCCAGATGTTTTAGAGGGTTGTTTTCATTACTTCAGAAAGGTGCAACAGACGAAGAGAGGAAACGATTCTTTATTAACATGTTTTCTGCTTAATTAAAAAGCTGAAAAATGAAAGGAAAGTCACAGATTTACTCTTTGTGAAATATTAATAAGCTCTATTTTAGAGCATCTACATGAAAATGAGACTAATAGAAAGAAGGCATTCTTCTGGAGTCACTCTTCAAGCCAAAGAATCACAACGGTGACAAAGTCAAGCTCTATTAGAATCCAGACTTGCTGAAGGACACTTTGCTGTCGATTGGGGTTGTGCATATGCAGGACCTATACTATATACCATTAATATGTGATGCCTTCATCTCAGCAAAATATATCAGTAAAATCTCTTATGAGGAAGAATAAGATAGAAATGCTTTGATGGTCATAATGGGACTATTCAAATTTGGGCTCTGAAAAGAGGGAGAGAATTATGTTAAAAAAAAAAAAAAAGAATGAAATTACTTTGTTTTCCCACTCTACTCTAGAAAGACCTTAAGAGAAAGAAGTACTGGAGAGGAAGCATTTAAAATATAGTTCAGAGAGATGCTGCTTCATATCCTTTCACCTTTGAAATTTTTCTTCTACCTTTGAATCGTGTCTTTAAGAATCAATTGCTTGAATCATGTGGCAGCTTTTATCTCCAGCTTTGAAGCCTGGCTATGATCACTGAAAGATGCAATTCTTTATATACAAGAAGAACAGGGTTTAATTATTGTGCTTTTTCTGTTATGCATTTTTAATACTTCCCCCCCACCCTTCTTCATGTGACCAGGGTTCTTTTTAAGTGTGAATCGTGGAAAGGTCTCTATTTTGGGTGCACCAAAGTATCACAGAGGGAACTATCTCAGTGAGGGACTTTGGGATATGGTACTTAAGATTTGATGACTTATTTTACTTAACTGGGCTTCCTTGTACCTTGCAAAAGTGAATTAAGACATCATTATCCTGTGAAGACTTGAGCCTTTGGAAAAAAAAGACTGAGTAAATGGCTTTTCATTTACTGTTTATTGTGCAGAACAGAGCTGATCGTGATAGAAGTTTGACTTTCCTATCATTGAATTTGACTATTTTGGGTTTAGTTCTTCCCCGCCCCCATTTAATTGATGAATTCCACATACTTCAATCTCTTGAGCTTTTTATGAGTTATCACTCTTTATAATTTGGCAGACCACTCAAATATTCTCCATACACATGTATTTTAAAAATTAGCAGAAATAGAATCATCCTCTTAAGTTTCAACTTGTTTTTATGACACTTGACTATTTATCATGGACATCATTCCATGTTGGAAGATATCACTCTTCTTTATCCTTCATAGTGGATAATTTATATTCTGTAGTATGACTATATCATACTTTATACAATTTTTCTCTCCGTGGTAGATATTTATATTTCTTAGTTTTTCCCGGAAATATTTTTAAACAAATACTTTAATTTATAAATCAAACGTGCAAGTTTGCTTAGAATTCAAATGATTAGCCTGGCTCTGTGACTTTCCTGGCTTTATCTTGGACAAGTGAATTTAGCAAGCTTTCTTATCGTGAGCACGTACATGAAGAAGTGCGGTGTGGTATAATGAGGCAAATAACCCCAGTGGCGATTACAGAGCATAGTGGGGTCTCATTAAATGTTCATTGAATGAATGAATAAATAAATGCATAAGGAACTGTGGCCTGTTTCATATTAAACATTTAGTTGGTGGAGTAATATTTCACGGAGCCAAGATGATATATCAAAATCGTTGTGTGTGACTGATGTATTAATGAGGTCCTAGTTTATAATTTCTACTTCAGTTGGGTCTTAACTCTTTTCATCATGTTTATTAATCATCTCTATGCCTGAACTTTCACAAATCTCCACAGTGCATGGGTTAACAGAGTTATTAGTATAAAATGGCTAAGACCTGTTTTTGGAGTTTGAGACTTGGGTTCAGTTTCTACTTGTGCTACTTAAAAACCAGTTGTATGATCATGGACACCAGCTCAACCTCAAGTTCACAAATGCAAATTGGTGGTAATAGTATATTATGCATGGTACACACACATAAGGATATATGTATGGAAAAAAAGGTTTTGTGCAGTGTCTAGAATCATTAAGCACTTAGTGAAGTATATGGAAGCTGTTATTGTTAATTTTATTGTTGTTAGGTAGAAATGTGTTGATGGTATGGGTTATTGGACCAGTGTTGGTCCAACAGTGAAAGCAATTCATTTAGGTTCCAGAGTAGAGGTTTTTTTGTTTTTGTTTTTGTCTGGGGGGCAGGTTGAGGGGGCGATGTTACATAAGCAAGGGTAGGAGGTGGTATGGAATGGCTGATCCTACATGCATTGATTAGATCTTCTGTTACCCTATGTTACTGTCTGCCCCACGGCAGTGGTTCTCAAAGTGTGTTCTCTCTGGATTCCCCACTACCCTTTAATATGGTCTGCAAGGTCAAAACTTTTCTTTATTAATACTTAGCTGTCATTTACCTATTACCTTTCTTTTTTTTATGAGCAGAGTTGTCTAAGAGGCTTCCTGATCTGTGATATCAAATTGAATACAGAAGAAATAGGAGAACCCAGCTGTCCTCTATTAAAACAATGATTAGGGCGCCTGGATAGCTCAGTGGGTTAAAGCCTCTGCTTTCGGTTCTGGTCATGATCTCAGGGTCCTGGGATCGAGGCCCACATCAGCCTCTTCTCTGCCTACTTTGATCTCTCTCTGTCAAATAAATAAATAAAATCTTTAAAAAAACCCCAAAGATTAAAGAGATTTGCAAAAAAAAAAGGTATCACTCTTATAAAGAATTGTATTTTGGGAAAATATAATTATTTTTTTCATTAACGTATGCTGTTTGTATAAACATGTAATGGACACCATTGATTTTTAAGATGCACTGATAAATAACTACTTTTAAAATGTCTCAATTTCCATTTCCAATGGTAAATATTGACAGCTTTAAGTCAGATAAACAAAAGCATTTTTGGCATCCTCTGTATTTTGAATAGTGTAAAGGGGTCGTGGGACTGTGGACAGGTATGTAAGCTGCAGACCCTTTAAAATTCAAATGAAATAAGAAAGTTGTGAAAACTTTCAGAATCTGGGAGATGAAGGTAGCTTAGAAGAATGGCCTTTTACCTATTCATTCCTTTAGATGTTTCTATAAACTAAGACAACAATTTGTAGCTTTTAGCCTTTTAAAGCTGTTTATCTGTGTCCAAGAAAATGGCTCCGTACTCTTTAGTTTTATTGTCCTTGCAAGAAGGCATGATTAAAGAAGGTCTCAGCTGTCCCCTGGACCCTGACAGACTGGATCTTTTTCACTTTGGGCACAAAACCTTTTTCATTCTGTGCCTTACAGCTGGTACCTCTGAGCAGTTTTTGGGGAGGAGAGGCAGGTGAGGTCACTCCGTTTCCTAATCGGAGGGGTAATTAATAGTCCCATGACTAAATGGACATTTTATGAATATTCAGGGTCTGTTTCGGCTTCTTGGGAAACAATCCTGTCGGAACCGCTTACAACTCCCTTTGGAGACGCCGAGCGTTTTCTGGGTGAATGCAGGTCGTCAGCTGTCTGCCTTGGGTTGCATTTCCAGGCTGCGGAGTCTTTATTTGCATATTCTGTATGCGCCCTCATGCAAAACAGCACACCCATTTCCCTCTCGCACAAAGGCAGTGAGGGCTTCCTTTGGAAACTCCAGCCAAAATCTCCTTCTGTTTATGCAGAACCCAATGATTTAGACACCATGCAAATTAATTCGGTTTTGATTTGAATGCTTCCAGAGATTGGGGGCGGGGCATAGAGTGGACTGTTTGCCCTGGGCTCTTTTTGTACCCCCCCACCCCCACCCCTGGGTGGCTGGTTGTTGCTCCGCGGCCCCATGCCCCTTGCAAAACAACCCAGGCTCCTGCTGCTCATTTTATTTTGACCTTTGGAAAGTAACCTAGTTTTGGTGAATCCTTCAGCTTGTCTGTTCAGTGACAGCTTCAGCTGGAATCTTGCCTTTCTTTCTGAGTGGGAGGAGATGGCACTATTCAGATTATGCGAGGAATGTTTAGAAGTGTCCCAACAAAGGGCTTAAAAAAATTGTAAAACGAAAAGATAAAATTCTTTGAAAAGGAATTGTCAGACCTCAGGAAGTTCCGAAAATAGACTTCAGGTCTCTAGTGGGCTGGAATCCATTCATTCCTTCAACAAATAGATACCAAAAGCATATAACTTAAGATCCCCGTTGGTATTTCCATCTGTTTCCACATGGATGAATGAGTACAGCAGTCTTTGTACCTAGACTCACAATTAAAAGCCCTTATCTTTGCTTATGTCCCAGATAAATTTCTTTAAAAGGCATATTGACTATAATTCTGTTCCTTCTTTCGTGTGTGCGTTCACTTTGGGCTGAAAGTCGCGCCGCCTTCTGAGTTTGGTCTTCGAGTTCCACCCGGGGTCTCCGCATTGACTTAACCTTTGCTTTGTTGCCCTCGAATGGAAATGCAAGCTCACTGCATATGTAACACCACTGACTTCCTCCTGCTTGGTCACAGCGCTGTCTTCAGAAGGCCATGATCATATGCATTCTATAAAGTAGAAGAGGACTTCGCATGAAATGGTTTTAAAGCTCAATTAGTTTTGAGTTCAAGCTAATTTCACAGGGCAGAACATGGACATAGCCAGACATTACAGTGTAATTAAGTGGAGGCAGGGTCAGCTAAAACGACGTCGAAATGTGGAAGAGCTTTGGTTTAGCCTCACATGGTCTGACAAAGTTTGATGATGCTGTTCAAAGTCCATTTGGGATGGATTATTAGGGATTAAAGAACAGCAGAAGGCTCTGTACTTGGTGTGTTCTCTGGTGTCATTAGTGGATGAGAAAATTCAGCTGCTTATCTGGCTCTTGTTTCTAAGGATGGATTTAAACAGACCCACACTTCTCAAAGGTGATCTTACTAACCTTTTCTTAATAAGTTACAGATCTCAAATTGCTCAAAATCCTTAAAATGCCATTTGAAGTAAGTTGATTGATAATTATCATTTCCCCTACGTGTACAGGAGTACAAAGCTAAAGTACAGTTTCTTAATTACCCAGATAATCCTGTTTGCTTGTATTTTTAAACTATGAAGTGCTGGGTAATTATTCAATTCTTAATAGAAGGCAAATGGCAATGTAAACAATAATTAGGATGTTAGACAGACTAATGCGCTTCAAAGCAAATTGGATTTTTTTCATACTGTTCAGCATGATGTCCCATAAAGCTAACAATTTAGAAGCAAAGCAGAAAAGGTTCCATTTTGTTCATATTTTATGGCGTTATCTCTTCATGGCTTGTTTCGGTGAATAGCAGTTTGCCCCAATGAAGCTGGCTGTGCCCACGCCAAATGTTTCTGAAACAATCGTTTCCCTGCTGGTTGACATTTGGCTCTGTTCTCCCAGGACTCCAGATTGGTCCTTTGTCTGCTTCAGATCCCAGGGGTCAGAGGTTAACAGAATACTGATTTCCTCCCATAATACCATGGCAGGTAAATATGGGCCAACCTCATCAGTTAAGACACAGCTCAGTGAAGAATGCAGTTCTCATGGGCTTTTGTCCTTAAGAACTTCCTTAATTTAAGACGCCAAGCTTCCTAGCTATCCTTTGCCAGAGCAGATCCTTCATTAGGAGCACTGCTGACTCTTCTCTTCCCGTTGCTAACCATTCAGGACTCTTAGGCTATCCCCAGAAATACACGACCTGAAAACTATGAGCAGATCATTGCTTTGGATGAGTTAACTTTGCAAACTTAATATGGTAAAACTTTGCCATCGTTGCACACTTAATTGTGTCTTGTAGTCTTATCTGCACTGTGTGTTTCATTGATGAAATAATAAAGTGATGACAAAGGCGGTAGACAAAGATAGTTTAATAAGGATGCTACTGCTCCCTCCACCTTTTCTTGTCTCATCTTCCTGGTGTGTTGCCAGTTAGAGGTGTAATTAAACAAACAATCAATTTTGTTCTCTATTTTTATCATTTATGGAGACGCCCAAGCATTCACCAATATCAGTGTTATTAGTGTTTTACATCAGTTTAATTACAGATGTCTTAACTTTTCTCCCTGGGATTTATGCAGGTGATCCGATAGACTATTTCCTACCTGGTTATGATGCACACACAAGCTTTCGAAGTTTAGGGTAGGTTTCAAACTTTCCAGCTTCTTCCTACCATCAGTTAATTTTAGATCCCCTTTCGATATATGAGCTCTCCCATTTCCAAATGGCCAGCCTCCTTCACATTGCACTGTGAACTTGACGCTTGGGTTCATTTGTTTTCCATTCTTAATGTTTGAAAAAGACATCTCCACTTTGAAAAAAGTTTCCTTTTGAAGTGTCCTGCTTGGCAATGATTGTAGCAGCCCCCAGGCAAATTAGCATGTTAAAAGAATGGATCGATACTTTTCTGGCCCCTCCCTCCTTCTTACTCTCTCGGAGGGGGAAGAGTTTTGAAGAACCCTAGGAGGCCCTTGACAGATGTGCCAGGAGATTTCAAGATTTCATTGCGGAGTTGGGAACATTGACAGTTTGATCTAGTGCCCAGACTGCGTCTTCGATGGTCATTTGAAAACGGATCCAGGAGGCATTGACAGCTTAGGGAAAGCTGTAACAGTTCATGTAATTATGGAGAGGATTAGAAGAAAAGTGTTGGGAGAAATAAGAGATCAATAGAAGGGCACTAGTTGACTGAACTCACCTTTAGCTGTTAGAGCACTCTGTTTTGTAACATTTAGCCTGCGTGTGGTGGAGTGTTTTATAGGTTTTTTTTTTTTTAAGGGTCATGCAAATCTATGCATAAGGGAAAAAAAAAAAGCAGTCACTGATTTTTGAGAGTGGACTTGTAGATAATTAATAGTATAATGCTTCCAGTACTTAAGATGCAAAGGTGGCTAATTAACTAATGAGAGAAATTGAGATTTCATTACTCTGTTTTCTAAGGAGGTACCCACAAAAGAAGTGAAGCCGAAAGTAATATTTGAGCATTCAGGCTTCAGTCTGAAATGTTTTCTTTAGGAACTACCTCCCTGTATCCTAGAATTTTTTGTTTGTTTTTGTGTTTCATTTTTATCTATCTCTTTATTTATTTATTTGAACATATGGTGTTTTATTAGTTTCAGTATAGTAATTCAGCAGTTCTGTATCCTAGAGTTTAAATTAATGCTCATGCAAGACTCTAGTAAACCAATTTAAAAGCGTGGTGGATTTATATGAAAGGAACCTACGTTGATGGAAAAAATGAGAATGTTATCTTTGCAGGAAAGAAAAGTATTTTAAAAAAAGTTTGAAACAAACCACCAGAAGCTCTCAAAAGATCTTAAGTTTTGGAAGTCTCCTCCACAGGGCAAAATGGCTATTGTACTTAGCTAAAATAAACCAAGTTCATAATTTATCCTAACTTTTATGAAGGACTCTGGGATTGTCATTCACAAAACATTGTAACTATAATTACTTCAGTAACTTTTGAATGGGTACTTGATACGGTAAGAATCCTGCACTCTGATTTCAGCAATTGTACTGAAATGGTTTTTTAAAAAGTTTGTTGTTAGATCTTTCCTTTCCTTTTCTTTCTTTCTTTCTTTTTTTTTTTTTTTAGATTTTATTTATTTATTTGGCAGAGAGAGAGCACAAGTAGATAGAGCAGCAGGCAGAGTGAGAGGGAGAAGCAGGCTTTCTTGCGGAGCAGGGAGCCCAATGCGGGCTCAATCCCAGGACCCTGGGATCATGACCTCAGCAGACGCTTAACCGACTGAGTCATCCAGACACCCCAGATCTTTCTTTTTCTTCTCCTAGGGAAATATAAAGTCATAAACATCACAACTATTATCATAACTTTAAAAAATGGTTATCCTAAAAAGAACCCCTCTCCTAAGAAAGGACTGTTAACTTCTACTATAGTTAAAGACTGAGAGACACAAACTTATTGAGTCTTTCCAATATTTTCCATTAGATCTTCTAGCTGGTTATCACTGATCTACAGGACAGCTATTGATTTTTGTATGTTTATCTTGCAAATAGGTTTTCAGTTAATTCTCCAGAGTTTTCTAGAGCACTAATAGTTTCGACTGCATGCAATTATATATATTTTTCTTTTCATTCTAAAAATCAGACCTCTTATTTCTGTCTTATAACATTGGTCAGAATTTTCATACCAGTAATACAAGCTAGTATAGGACTGTGAATTTCTTTATTTTATGCCCAATTTCAGTGAGCATAGTTTAAGTATGCTGTGTGATTTTTTTTTTTTCCCCTTAAGATCCTATTTCCAGTTCCTAAACATTTCTCGGAGAGAAGGAATTTTAAATTGCTTCAAGTATTGCTTTTAGTTATGTGACCGTTCTGATTTGTATTTATGATATTAAAGATGTTAGATTTTTCTGAAAATGATCCATAAATTCTCTTTGCATTTGTGGGGGGGGGAAGAAAAACTATTAGTTGGCAGTAAGTTTTGCTAGTTTCTTGAATTTTTTTTTCATTGAAAATGGTGGTTAAGCATTCAAAGATTGAATTTTAATCTCAGCTTTATCATTTACAATGATGATAGGCTAGTTACTTTAGTCCTTTAGCTTTCTCAACTGTAATATGGGGATAATGATACCTACTCTATGAATAGACAGGATAAATAATGAGCATAATGTACATAACAATGTACTTAAGTTTCCCTTGGGAAGTGGCATCTGTTTAGTGGTCTGTAAAATGTGGAAATTGTAATTATTATTTTATTGTGAGTCTTTAAAAACTATTCAATTGATATTAGCCAATGTATTCTCTTTCTGTGTTTCTCTTTTTTGCTTTCCAATTGTATGTCTTTCTCTCTCTTTCTCTGATCCTGTTCTTAGCAGGTTTTGGTATTACGGTCAATTCATAAAATTAATTCAGATAGTTTTTCTTTTTTCCTTTTTTTTTTAAGATTTATCGATTTATTTATTTATCTATCTTTATCAGGGAGAGAATGAGTGAGCACAAAAAGTGGGAGTGGCAGAGGGAGAAGCAGGCTCCCTACTGAGCAAAGCGCCCAATGAGGGACTCTTGGGATCCTGGGATCATGACCTGAGCTGAAGGCAGTTGCTTAAAGGACTTAGCCACCCAGGTGTTCTGATAGTTTTCCATTTTTAATTAACACCACAGAAAGTTAATGTGTGTGAGAACCAGCTTTTCTCTGCGAATTTGAAGGATTTCACCCTTAAAACTGGCTTTGGACTGTGTGCTTATGATTTGGGCACTTTTCTGTCTAGTCACTAGAATTCAATAAAAAGTACAGAAGCCCCAGAAAGGAAGGTGGCCCTGGCACTTTGTTCCATTGTTTTTCAAATCACACAGATTTTCAACCCTAACGGAGTAGATGTGCCCTTTGACTCTGATTTGGGCCTTTTCAGCCTCTGCTGATTTTAGGGAAAAAGCAAAGATGTCACAGTGTTCTCATCCATAATTCCATTACTGAGATTTCGTGTTACTCGTGCAGATCTTGAACATGTAAAGTAAAGGTAACAGGATCACTGGACCTGGAGTTAGCACATTGGCATGGTCGAGCTACCCATTAATCCGGAGCCTGGTTGTTCATGAGACGCTAGTTGAGGAAATATTTCATATCCCATTAGGGAGAGCTGAGTTTCACTGCAGGTGACTGTGGCTGCAGCCCCTCTGAGCTGTGGTGCTTTAGTCTTCTTTTTTATTAAGAAAGACAGAATGTGAAATGACCGACCCATTGTTAGTAGAAACATCTGGTGCTCTTTAGAGCCCCAGCTCTGACCTAATAATTTGTAAATATTTTATACTGGTTTTCAGGAATGGCAAATTTCAGTTTTCATTTAGCCAGACAAATTATTTTGTAGGGTACAGTAGGCAGCACGAAGACCAGAGGACAGATACTGCGTCAGTGTATTTTGATCTAGGCAAGAGTGCAGCGTGATGTCCTGGGAGGCCATGAGTGCCATATTTTGGATGTGTTCACACTGGCTGGATGTGGGGTCCCAGGACATGTAACAAATTAGGGGTTGGAGACCCTGTGTTTCCCCAAAGGGACACCATTGTCATACTGGGCAGGATGATTATTCTCAAGTACTCCAGCAAGCTTGCAGATCTGTCCCATGCACATTCTGCAGAACATGTCACAAAGCATTTAGTACCCTAAGCAGTCCTGGGCACGAAGTGCCTGCAGCACCCTCTCGTCTCTGTCACAGACCAGATGTTACTCTTATTATCCCCGTTTTATAGTTAGGAAAGTTGATGCCTGGAAATGTGCCTAAGGTCATACATGACCTTAGACTGCCCGAGGCAGTTTGGAACCGGATAGACTGGCTCCATCCTCCACATTTGCTATGTCTATACCATACTTTGCCTGGGTAAGAACTGTTACAGAGAAAGGAAACGCTCTCCAAGTTAACAATAGGGATCACCTTCTATTCTTAGGAGGTAAGAAGAATATTTAAAATGCCTGAGTTATAGACTTATGTAAACAGGGCCCCGTGTTTACTCCCAAGATTTGTCAAACATTCATCTGCCAATGGGTAGCCTTTGTGTTATTTCGAATGGCCTTGCAAAGAGCAAATTGTGACTTTGCAAGTATTAAGGCTGAAGACCTCGTCCTAGAGTGTGTTACTGAGCAAATTATCCTTATGTTGACTTGGTATCACAGCAGAGAGAAAGGTTACAAACACAGACCCAAGTTTACTTAAGACAGAGCATCAGCTTGTCTTAACAGGGGGACAGCAAATGAGAACTTCTTGATTTCTCACATGTTGTCTAATAAATCCAGGGAGATTTAGAAGGAAAATCAATCTGAAAAGGATGGTGAACTTTTAGTTATCTAAATGTTGGGCATGTACATTTAAGCTGATTGAAGTAGAATATTTACTTGCAAATGTGTACAGGAAAAAAATGGTAGTGAAACCATTTGGAAGGTAACACATTTCTTTAATAAGGGGGAAAGAGAAAAAATATGGGTAAACAGCTGCAAATGGGGGTGCAACAATCCCTCCCCCCACCTTATCTTGGATGCATTCCTCTCTTGGATACATTCCAATACCCCCAATGGATGCCTGAACCACAAATAGTACTAAGACCTGTGTATGCAGTGTTTTTTCCTACCTATGATATCCCTACCTATGATAAGTTTAATTTATAATTAGGCTCAGTAAGAGGTTAACTACATAACTAGTAATAAAATAGAACAATTATCACAATAAGCTGTAATAAAAGTTCTGGGAATGTGGTCTGCCGCTCAAAATCTTAAAGTACTGTATTCACCCTTCTTCTTGTGATGATGTGAGAAGATAAAATGCTTCTGGAGGAGGTGAGGCGAGAGGAATGATGTAGGCCTTGTGATGTGGCTCATCGTCTGCTTCTGGCCTGTGGTTGATTGGGTAACTGAAACCACAGAAAGTGAACCCAGGGATGAGGGGTCTGCTGTAGATGTCAGTTCCTTTGAACCCCCTCCCCCCCAGACAATCATTCTACCCTTCCCCCACTGGGGTGCTTACCCTGTGGTGTCCCTGGAAATGGCTCACCTTTCAGCACCTAAAAAGAGTTCCATCAGAAATTGTTTTGTAAGTCACAAAAATCCCTCCCCACCCTTTTCTCTCTCTCTCTCTCTTTTTAAGATTAAGCCATTTAGAATCGGGTTTTCTCTTGCTTGCAATGCAATCCTAATTAATAAAGCAGATCATTAACATGGCAACCACTTTAACTTCAAACTAGTTTTCTCTACACAAACCTTGCACATAGAAGGCATAATGTGTTGGCCCAGGCTGAGTAGTTGCCCTTCCAAAAGATTTCTTTACAGTCCTATATACAGTGGAGACCTCTTGGACGGCTCTTTGTCCTCGCTTTGCATCCTGACGGCAAGGTGGACTAGGTTGGGTTCTGTTGCTGAAGTAGACAGAGGGAAACCTAGTTCCATACTGTTGCTCGGGGAAGTGGGACATCGGTGTTGCCTAAGAGTGGAGAATGTTCAAGCGGGTATGGCCACAGGAATCCTGTAGTTAGATCATACTTCTCATTTTACAGTTGAAGAAACTGAGGCTCAGATTAATAATTATTAATATAATAAATAAGTCAGGACTGCTTCCTGAAGTCAGGAATTGTAGAATCACGCCCTTTTGATCCTGCTAAAGGCAGGATAAGCCCAAAAAAGAGGTGGGCAGTCAAGGCAAAATAGTATCTGCATATCTTTGAAATTGACTTTGGGGAACTCCGGGCCCTATACCTAAGGCTTATTCCTCAGTTTGAGAAAAGGTTAAATTTGGTCCTGATTGCATTTATTCAGGTTTCAGTAAACTGTTTTCCTTCATATAAACTTGAACTCCTTGGATATACTACACCTCTTTGTGTCTGTGTCAGTATGTACTGAATCTGCTGAATCCTCTGTTTTCCATGCAGCACTTTCCTC
>PITA01014589.1:0-53090 GCA_004023965.1 Spilogale gracilis | reverse complement strand
GGTCCTGGGATCGAGGCCCACATCAGGCTCTGTGCTCAGTGGGGAGCCTGCTTCCCCCTCTCTGCCTGCCTGCCTGTCTGCCTACTTGTGATCTCTCTGTGTCAAATAAGTAAATTTAAAAAAGAGAGATCTTTAGAGAAAACGTAGGAGAAAATATTTGTGATCTTGAGATGGGCAGAGATTTTTCAGGATAAAACAAAAAGAACTATATATTAAAAAAAAAAAAAACCAAAAAGAACTATAAAAGAAAAAGACTGACAAATTGGACTCTAAACACTAAAGTTTTTTGCTTTTAGAAAAACACCACTTAATAAAAGATGTTATTTTATCTCCTTTGGGGACAGAGTATTTACAGAACATGTATCTGACAAAAGTTTGTACCTGGACTATATATATTTTTTATATATATAAACCTATATCATAATCTACATATATGGAGACAAAAGAGGAGAGAAGTAACCACTGTTAAAGTCTTTGATACTCCTTTTTTCTCTTTGGGTCATGCTGTTGCACCTAATTTTTTCTGCTTATAATTTGATCTTAGCTTCTATTATCTTTTATTAGAAAATATTTTTAAAGGCAAAGTTTAGTGGTCAGGGTGATTCACTGGATATTGGAGTCATGGGGATAGATAGGTCAGTGAGAGCTCACTTACAGAATAGTAAAGAACTGGTGGAGAAAATCATAGTGTGTTTTCCATTCTCCTATAAATGTGTCTGTCTCTCTTTTTCCCTTCTTGGTGGTAAGTAGGATCCAGTCAGTTCCTTGCAGACTGTTGGACTGAAAGTCATAGTTCCCCATTGGCCTTTAGGTGCAGGACTTCCTCCTTTCCTTGACCTTTTATAGGGTAGGAAACAGGACAGTATTTCACAATATGGCAGCTGGCTTCCCTCAGAGTGGGCGAAGGAAGATTTCTTACAACTCAATAATAAGATTTTAAACATCCTAGGAGAAAATAGGCAAAAAATTTGAACAGATATTTCACAAAAAGGAGATAGATAAATGACCAATTCTGTGAAAAGATTCTCAGCATTATTGGTTGTTAGGGATTTGGAAAAATAAAAGCACAGAGAGATATCACTGTACATACACTAAAATGGCTTGATTTTAAATATTAACAATACCAAGTTTGGTAAGGATGTAGTGCAGTTGGAATCCTCAAACTGATACATTCATTACTTGTGGGAATGTAAAGTGGTAGAGCCACTTTGGAAAACAGATCAGCCATTTCTCAAAAAGTTAGAGACTCATCATATGGCTCTAAATATTCACTCTTCTGTATCTACCAAGAGAAATAAAACCTGTCCACACAAAGACTTGAGTGTTATCATTCATTATAGTCAAAAGTAGGAAAGAACCCAAGGTTCTATCATCTGGTAACTAGATCAGTAAGATGTGGGACGTAGTGCAGTGGGATCCTATTCAGCCATAGAATGAAATGAACTGTACTCTTCGGGGCAGCAACGTGGGTGAATCTCAGAAACGCTGTGCCAAGTAAAAGATTGTACAGTAATTATTTAGCTTCTTGTGGTAGAAGTTTATGTTCTTTCTGGTTTTTTGCTATGACAGTCTGCAGTAGATACCCTTGAAGATATCCACAGTTTCTATAGAGAAATTTCCAGGGTTAGAGAAGATTGTTATATACTTATATGGCCAACATTACTGAATGCTTATGTCCCACCCACAATTATAAGTACACTTTATTCCCAGATTTTCTTGTTGAATTCTCCCAACAACCACATTAATGTGTAGATACTTATTTTCCTCATTTTTGGTTGGGGAAACTGAGGCATGGAACGTTGTGTTTTGTTTTGTTTTCATTGTTTCAAATCATACAACTCAGGATAGTGTGATTGCAGAGCGTTCCCCCTGGTAAGACATGTGAAGGAAGATTCTGTTGGTTCCATGTTTGTTTGTTGTTTTTTAATTTTATTTATGTATCTGACAGAAACACAGCTAGAGAGGCAGCACAAGCAGGGGGAGTGAGAGAGGGAGAAGCAGGCTTCCCACCGAGCAGGGAGCCCCATGGGGGACTCGATCCCGGGTCTCCGGGATCATGACCTGAGCCGAAGGCAGATGTTTAATGACTAAGCCCCCCAGGCGCCCCTGTTCCATATTTTGAGGGTGATATATTTATTTTCAGATCTCTTACTTTATCTTGCTCCGTGCATGACAAATTTCTTAATTTTAAAAAATTGGGGAGAAGCCAAGAATTTATCATGAGTCTTTCTCCTTCCTAACTGGAATAATTTCAGAAATGCACCATTGGAATGTTGTTTCATTTCTACATAGACTCATACTCAAGAAAAATATCAGCCATCCACTTAAAGGAACGTTCTTTTTTTTTTATTTTTTTGACTTTAAATTTATTTTTTCAGTGTAAAGAAACTTCTTTTGATAAAGCGTACTGATCCATTAGTGAGTTCATATTCACCTCAGACACTTAACCATGATCCTGTCTTCAAGTAGGCAGTGTGGGCAGAGGGGCCCCCAGGCGTCTGAGTTCACACCAGAGTCACACCAGTGTCAGGGACCCCCTCTGTGGAGCTTGGGAATCAGAGATTGTGATCCAGAGTGAAAACCAGACAACTTCTTAGAACGCACATGGAGCTTCTGATTCACATTTGGGTCTGAGAAAACTGGTGCAGAGCATATGCTTAATTGATAAGGGATCTTAAAAATGTGATGTTCGATACATCAGATACCCAAAGGAGATGTGTTGAATAACTACTCTAAACAACTTAACAGTGGAGAAATCGGCAAAGAAAAAGAAAGATCTGTAATTAATGAAAACATCTGATTTTACATTCTTTTCTTTCTTTTTTTTTTTTTTTTTTTTAAAGATTTATATATTTATTTGACAGAGAGAAACACAGATACAGAGGGAACGAGAAGCCGGGGGAGTGAGAGAAGGAGAAGCAGGCTTCCTGCGGAGCAGGCAGCCTGACGTGGGGCTCGATCCTGGAACTCCGGGATCATGACCTGAGCCGCAGGCAGATGCTTAACGACTAAGCCACTGGTTTATTCTCTCACCATAAATTGATACTCTCTCACCCTTTCCCCCAGGGCTTCTACAGGTAGGTAGTATCCTCTGCCTTTACCTGTTCATCTGGTATTTATTCCTTAACCTCCCGGTAATGTGACAAGTGTCTTCAGGCGCTGTCCTAAAGCTAATCTCTTGCAAGCTATTACTTGCTCTTACAAGAGGACCTGTTGTTTGTCTCCCATCTTCTCTCTCCATAGAGCTACTTTGTAGCGCTTGACCCCAGAGGTCCTGTGGTGTGTGTGTTGGTGTAGGATTCAGAGTGAGAGTGCCTGCATTCACACCCTAGCCCTGCCCTTGCTGGTTGTGTGCTGCCGGGTTCCTCGCCTTGTTTGCACATGTGTTTCACAGGAAACAAGTACTCATGCCGTGATCTCGGAGAGAACTAACCGAGCCGGCGTGTGTAGCGCATCGCTCCTGGCACATAGTGAGCTGTAGCGCATCGTTCCTGGCACATAGTGAGCTGTCAGCATTCCCACTGACTGCGTGCACCCCCTTCCTTTCCTTTTCTCCTGCCTTGGGGGCCCGGCTGCTGCACTGGCCAGGTTTTCTTTTCTTTTCTTTTCTTTTTTTAAGATTTTATTTATTTATTTGACAGAGAGATCACAAATAGGCAGAGAGGCAGGCAGAGAGAGAGGAGGAAGCAGGCTGCCTGCTGAGCAGGGAGCCCGATATGGAGCTTGATCCCAGGACCCTGAGATCATGACCCGAGCCGAAGGCAGAGGATTAACCCTCTGAGCCACCCAGGCGCCCCTGGCCTGGCTTTCTGTCATCTCTTGAACCGGTCCTGTGCTGCCTGCCTTCCCGCTGAAGGTAGGTATTTCCCTCTGACTTGGTGTCAGCAGTTTTCTCTTCACATGGAATATGGAGCTTGGCCACTGTCTTGATACCAAGTAGACCTGGGTTTCAGTTACACCCCTGCCACGCTTTAGCTGTGAGACCTCAGAACTTAACTTGAATCCTTTCCATGCTCTGGTTTCTGATCTGTAAAGCTGGGGTGATTCCTGCACCGCAGAAATGTGGGGAGGACGAGAGTGAACCCAGCGCCCAGTAGAGGGTCTGCGTCTTGGTTGCTCCCACTGTTATCTCCAGCCTGTCTCATCCCCTTGCTCTCACCCAGTTCTCTTCAGGTATCCTCATAGAACTGTGGCCCCTTAATGCTGTTTCACTCGTTGGATTTCCTTCTCACACCGTGAAGGTGTGCTTTCTTTAGATCTTACTGATATTCTTAGAGTTTTCATATCTGATCTCAGCTAATCCTCTATCATCTTCCCTCTGAAACTATCATGTGTTCTCTTTTAAAATTCATGTTCTTTTTTTTCTTTTAAAGATTTTATTTATTTATTTGACAGAGAGAGAGATCACAGGCAGGCAGAGAGGCAGGCAGAGAGAGGGGGGGAAGCAGGCTCCCTGCCAAGCAGAGAGCCCAATGTGGGCCTCGATCCCAGGACCCTGAGAACATGACCTGAGCCGAAGGCAGAGGCTTTAACCCACTGAGCCACCCAGGCGCCCTGAGTTCATGTTCTTGACGTCCTCTCCATCACATTACAAGTAAGCCTTGAGTTGATTTGCTTCCCTCTTTAGCCTGGTTCTGGTTCCTCTCATGTAGGTTGTCACCTACCCCAAGGTGCAACCTGTATCCGGCCTGTGGTTCTCACTACTGTAGACCTTCATTACCTTGATTTTTTGCCCAGGAGCCACGAATGTCATCTCTCCACCTCCATTTTTCCTTGCCCTTCCTAATCTATTTTTTACATTTTTCCCTTATCAGAGTCCTAGTCCTAAAGTGGGAGATCAGCAGATTTTCCCCCAAAGAGCTAAAATAGATGCTTTAGGCTTTGTGGTCCATATATTCTTTGTTGCGACTACTCAGCTCTGCTGGTCTAAGGAAAGCAGCCTTAGACAATATGTAAATGAATTAATGCGGCTGTATTTCAATAAAACTTTATTTTAGAAAACAGATGATAGGTTACATTTGGCCCACAGGCCAGTTTGCTGACTCCCGTCCTAAATGGCAGCTCAGATTGTTATCTGTGCTTGCTTTTATGACTTCAGGCATTTAGTAGCTTCAAAAATGGAGCCTGAATTCCTTAGCGCAGAGTATGCAAGATCTGCTGTTATGTGGCCTTGGTTTTGCTTTATTTTTCTATACACCTCATCATTCTTAATTTTATCTTTTTAAAGATTTTTATTTATTAGAGCACGTGTGTGAGTTGAGGGGAGCAGAGGTAGAGGGACAAGCAGATACCCCGCTGAGCAGGGAGCCCCATGGAGAGCTCGATCCCAGGACCCTGAGATGGTGACCTGAGCCAAAGGCAGATAGATGCTTAACCAACTGAGCGGCCCGGGCATCCCATGTTCTTTATTTTAGCAAATGGAATTACCTTCTGTTCCTAGGACACGCCATGCTTATTTAGGGCATCTCATGGTTCTTTTGTTGGTCGAGGTCCCAGAGTAAGCATTCTGTGTATCCTCGTTACCGTTTCTCCCTCTAGCGCTCCCTCCGTAATGACCACTCTATATAGTATTTCTTCAGATGATTCTCTTTTTAAACATTGATTGCAAAGTAGAACAGATAGTCTTCCTAGTGCCCAACTTTCTTACCCTTCACTAAAATATTTTGGTTTCAAGTGTTTTGCTTTCTACCATTTGGAGAAGAAAAATGTGATACAATTGCGCAGGCCCCAGAAAGACTAGTTCTTCTAGCAGCTGCTCGGAGCGGTAGCACCTCACTCTTCGATGCCACCAGACTCGCGTGTTAGGGATACGGTACTATGTGGAAGTTCTTTGGGAAGGCGGCTTTAGGTCTGATGGGCGTGTCAGTTTTTTCAGAATGTGTTTTGACCTCCATAAAGTAGAATACTATTTTCCCTGCCTCATCTCAGCCTTTCTGAGTTCACTGATGATGAAGGAACACCTCTGGCCCTGTATGTCTTCCTTATGGCTTGGAGGTATTCTGCATCAGCTTTGTGGGCACATCCCTTTTGGAGCCTTGGAAATCCTCCTGCCAATATTCTAATCCTTAAGTTAAATAGTTTTTAGTACTTTCTCTAGATCTGTGCTGGGGCGTCAAGGTAAGTAAAAGACAGTCCTAGCCCTGACAGTCCTCATGGGAGAATGCAGGGGTCCATAGACTTTCCCCGAGGGCCAGACAGTCAGTATCTGGGCTTTGTGGGCTACATAGTCTCTGCTGTACCTCTCAGCTCTGCTGTTGAACTTTGAAAAGAGCCATAGATGGTACATAAACGGCCAAACTGGGCTGTGTTCCAGTAAAATTTATTTACAAAAACAGGAGAGGGGCCAGATTTGGCTTGCAGACTGGCTTGCCAGCCCCTGGCCCAGTGGCATCGCGCCAAAGGATATTTGAAACCACAGGTAACCAGTGTATCTTCCTTAAGTGTCCATTTTACTCCTTTATCATGTGGAAAAGTTAAGTAGTTTTAATTGGTAAGTAATTTGAAAGATTCTTTCAATAACATAAGCAGGTGCCCGTAGACTAGAATGTGAAGTTGAAAGGACTGTTTGAGTTGAAACTGAGCCTTGCGAGAAGTCTCTTGCTTCTGGTGAGCTTCTTAGATCTGTATCTGCAAACTCTCCTGCAGATTGTTGGAGAAGTTTGAAAAGTGCTGCTAGGCATTGGAGCCGTTGAAGGGTTTAGAGGAAGGCAGTGGCACCAGATTTTAGCTTTAGCAAGCTGACTTGGGGCGAGGGGGCATGGAGAGAAGTCTGGAGCAGGACCTGGTGGTCTGGAGTCAGGGAGACGAGTTAAGAGGCGCTTACAGGAATCCAGGCAAAGGGATACGGACCTCTTTTACTATTTATTTATGTATGTATGTATGTATGTATGTATTTTTAAAGATTTTATTTTATTTGACAGAGAGAAACACAGCCAGAGAGGGAACACAAGCAGGGGGAGTGACAGAGGGAGAAGCGGGTTTCTTGCCGAGCAGGGAGCCTGATGTGGGACTCAAGCCCGAGTCTCCCGGAATCATGACCTGAGCCTGAGCCACTCAGGCGCCCCAAGGACCTCTTTTAAGATAGAGGTAACAAAGGTGGAGATTTTGGCCAGATTGGAGACAAAGCAAGGATGTTTGGTTTAATTGATTGTGTCAGGGAAGGGACAGGGAGAAGGGAAAGGAAGGGGTTGATGAAGAGCCACCTGAAGGCCAGAGAAGACAGGCAAGTAAGGTATTTTGGCATAGTTGAGCTTACATTGCCTGTGTGCTGTGTATTGGTTTTAGAGGTCTAAGACTCCAGAGGAGCCATCTGGACTGTGCTGGTTGGCTTATAGATAGTAGCTAAAACCATGGGATCAAATGCAGCCCCCTGAGGGAAGAGTTTACATAGCAAAAGTAATGCTTATCACAGAAGCGGTAGGGGAAAACAGAACTTCATTGGTGGAGAAGGGGGGCAGGTAGTATGGGACGAAAAAGGAGAAATCCAGAAGACTGTTTTAGAAACCAAGGAAGAATAGAGGTGTAAAAGGAGATCAATACAGTATCAGACACAATGGAGGATTCTTTAGGATTGGAACTGAAAGACATGTATTGCTTTTATTCAAAAGGGGGTTAGGGTATAATTTGGGACTTTGCCCAAGGCAGTTTCCCTAGAGTTGTGAGACCTCTGAAAGCAGTGAGTTGGGTAGGAATGGTAGACTTGAGAGGATGGCAGGCAGGGACTCTAAACCAGCCTTCTCAAACTTGAGCGTTGTCTTAGTCACTCGGACATCTTGTGAAAGTAGTCTAAGCCAGTGAGTCTGGGGAAAGTCTCCCGGCTCTGCATGTCCTACCCCCCCACCCCCCCAGCAGGAATGCTGCTATTCCGAGGACTGCCTAGACCCACGGTTCCCTAAATGGGCATTGGGCCCCCCAGGGCACTGCAGCAACCTCACAAGGGTGCCTTGGAATTTTTAAATTTCAAGGGAAATACGGCCACATCTCTTGATAGTACAGTATGAAATCACTGTATTCCTTTGCTTGATGTCATACCTTTGGAACCTGGGTTTTCAGTGCTTGTTCTGATAAAAAGTAAGTACCACCTAAAATTAACAGCAAGGCAGGAACTGAGGCTGTTGGGTCCAGTCTGATTCCAGGATTGGAAAAGTTACACAGCCCCCCTCCCCCCCCCAAGGTGCAGAATTGTTGGGACTTCCATACCTGCCAAGTGATTCAGCCCGTACTGCTTAATCAAGAGAACTAAGAGATAATTCTTTTGGCCTCCAAGTGTCATGGAAAAATTGTTGAGACATTAATTATACTCTGCGAACCAAGATAGTTTGAGAACCACTGACCTAACTGCACGTCAGAGAAACTGTAGAGCCAAGCAGTTGAAGACACCAGATGGTGGCTATAGAGGAGCAGAGGGGCAAGCAGCCGCTGACAAAAGCAGACGGGAAGAGACAGGGACAAAGGTGTTGGCTTGGAGTGAAGTGCCTCTGAGGAGATGAAACACGGTGGAATCTAGATGCTGCTTTTCTCAATGTTGCTTCACACCGGCAGCATTGTTTTGTTGGGAGAAATGCAGGATCTCAGGCCCCAGCTCCAAACCTCCTGAATCAGAGTATGTATTTTTAATAAGATCCCTGGGTGATGGGTATGCACATTAACGTCTCCGAAGCACTGTAGGAGGCAGGGTTAGCTCAGCATAGGAGAAAGAATAAATAAATATTCTTGTATTTATTCCATCACCACACTGTGTATCTTGTACACACGAGCCATTCTGATTGAGGGACGTGAGATGATGGGGCTTTTACATTTAGATGTTCTGAGATACGTGGGAGTAAGAAGCTGAGGAAGCTTCTAGCTGGCTGCCTTAGTTATCACAGATAAGTAGGGACTATCTCCATCTAGTGAATTAAAACGTTGGGGCTGAGGTAAAGGCTGAGACAGCCTGCAGTGGTGCTCAGTAGCTTGGGTGTGGGAGCTCCAAGGATTGGATTCATTTAGATCTGCTAGTTTTCAGGGTGAGGTGAAGGAAAACCTGCAGCGGGCTGGTAAGACATCTTTCCTGGATCTGGAAGGAGATGAAGCTAAAAGCAGAAAGATGAGGGGAAGGAGGGGTGAGTCAGAGGTCTCCTTGAAAAGAATGGGAAAGTCACACGTCCTGGAGTGGGAGGGGTCCTGCCCTTGTTCTTATGTACCAGGAAGAGGAACATTCTTCCCTGTCAGGCTACAGAGATTTAGTGGAACTCAGGGATGGATGGCTATCGGGGAAGAAGGATCAGTCTTAGAAGGACTCATAGGATCCCAGGAACACGTTCTTATTAATTGGTGAAGAATTGATCTCTAATGAGGGTTTTCTTGGAAGGACTGGGGGAGTGATGGGGCAGTGTGGAGATAGGTTAAGATGAGATTCAGCAATGTTAAATTTGAGCATAGGTGCCTATGTAGGTGGAAATGGGTAAACCACTGGAAATAAGAGAAGTGGGACTCAGGTCAGATATAAAGATCAATTTGAGATCAATGATATGGTAAGAGCTTCTACTAATTGAGTGTACTCCCTGTTAGGTGGAAGGCTGAGCCGTTGTCACATTCATCCTCTCATCAACCCATTTTAACGTTTCTATAAGTTTATTTATTTATTTAAAGATTTACTCATTTATTTCACAGAGCAGGGGGGCAAGGACAGAGGAGGAGGGAGAGAATCCTCAAGTAGACTTCCCACTGAGCACAGAGCCCCACGAAGGGCTTGATTCCAGAATCTCGAGATCTTGACCTGAACTGAAACCAAGAGTTAGATGTGTGACAGACTGAGCTACCCAGGTGCTCCTGTTTATTTGTTTTATTTTTAAGTAATCTCTGTGTCTAACGTGGGGCTTGAACCCACGACCTGGAGACCGAGCGTAGCATGCTCTTCTGACTGAGCCAGCCAGGTACCCCTCTTAAGAACCCTTTGAGGCAAGATGAGGAGGGAGGCTTAAATGGCCCATGGTTCCCATGTATAGTGAAGGGTAGAACCAGGGTTAGAAACCAGATGTTGCTGGTTTCAAATCCGTGTCCTTCCTGGCAGAGCTCTACTACATCCTTGATCACCAGCTCCTGGGAGGTGACTGGTACCAGATGTGTTAGAGCTCAGGTGCAGATGTCAAAAACAAAATGAAAAATCCCTTGAACGGGCTTGAGCAAACCAAAAAAGAAATTTATTGGTCCCCATAACTGTCAGTCCTAATGATCAACCTTCTGGCACACTTGGAAACAGGGACACAGATAATATCATCAAAACTTTCTCTCTCAGCTCTTCTTTTCTGTTATTCTCTTGCAAGCTTTCTTCATGTGAAAGCAAGCTTCAGCTTTATATCCTAGAGGTGAACATAGGAAGGGAGCTTCTGTGTAGAAGGGCTCCAGCTAAAACCCTGGGGTCGAACCCCATTGGTTCTGGTTGGCTTGGGTCGTGTGCCCATTTCTGAACTAGTCTCTGACCGGGGTTAACACACTCACCCTGGAGGACAGAGGGAGAACCTCACCCAAACAGGCTTGAGGACCACAGGGCAGGGTTGCCAAGGACTAGGGAAAACAAAGGCAAATGTCATCAGCAGGTGGACGAGCTGACATCCTCCCGTGTCCGTGTTTGAGGAGCAGACTGGCAATGTCGCAGATAGCTCACGCGTTCCAGATGTTCACTGGGTATCAGGTGCAAGGTGGATTCCGTGTCTCACCCTCATGATAGCCCTTCGGGGCGTATACTGCTGCCGTGCCCACACAGCGGTAGTAAGCCCTGGGGCTGAGGTTGAACCAGGCTGGCCAGCTCCAAACCTTACTGCATTCGAATTTATCCTATATGTTGGTTACCCTGTCTGTACCACCGTAACGTTTGTAGTTTTCTCATCGTCTCTTCACATTTTGTGCTTTAAAGTTGTGGATTTATGGTGAGTGAGAGCATAGTGAATCAGACAGGTATAGGCCACTATTTGTTCTACTTAACAGGCTTAATAAATAATGTATAATATAAGTTAAATAATTTTTACTGTGTTACAGTGGAAATTGCTTGTTTTTTATTTTTATTTTTTAAGTTAAATTCTTGTTTTGGGGTGCCTGGGTGGCTCAGTTGGTTAAGCGACTGCCTTCAGCTCAGGTCATGATCCCGGAGAGCCGGGATCGAGCCCTGCATCGGGCTCCCTGCTCGGCGGGAAGCCTGCTTCTCCCTCTCTCACTCCCCCTGCTTGTGTTCCCTCTCTGGCTGTGTTTCTCTCTGTCAAATAAATAAAAAAAAAAAAATCTTGTTTTTTCTCTCTTGATTTTATGTTTTAGTTTCATGTCATAGTGACTTTTTGTATTTTGCCCCAGTACACTTTTTTTTTAAGATTCCATACTATCCCTTATTTCTATAAATGCTTTTTTTTTTTAAGAAGCTAGGGCTTCCTGCTCAGTGGGGAGTAGACTTCTCCCTCTGACCCTCCTCCTCTTGTGCGTGCGCGCTCTCTCTCTCTCTCTCTCTCTCTCACTGTCTCTCAAAAAATTTTAAAAAGCTAATTAGTGCTCCTGCAAGGCTTTTATTATCAAAATAATTTATTCTGAGGTTATCTGTTTATTAGAATTAGGTATTCACGGGGCGCCTGGGTGGCTCAGTTGGTTAAGTGACTGCCTTCGGCTCAGGTCATGATCCCGGAGACCCAGGATCGAGCCCCACATCGGGCTCCCTGCTTGGCGGGAAGCCCGCTTCTCCCTCTCTCACTCCCCCTGCTTGTGTTCCCTCTCTGGCTGTGTTTCTCTGTCAAATAAATAAATAAAAATCTTAAAAAAAATAAAATAAAAGAATTAGGTATTCACAAAATTAGAAAATAATAATGTGCCTTTGAAGGTGGTATTTAGGCAGTATAGTAACTAATAAAGTGAGTTTTTCTTTACTTTTATTTTTTTGACTTTTTAAAATATAAAAGTTTCTAAGTACTGTTTAAGCAGCCATTATTTTTGGACCTTGTGATTTTAGTTTATTACCTTTAATCCTGTTTGAAATGTCTCCTCTGCCATTACAGAAGCAGCAGTATAGTTTTGGAGTTGATTGGGAAGCCCAGATTTTTGTCTTTGGGATTCCCATGTCTAAAGATTTTGGGCCAGACCATTATGGTCTCTCTCAGTTTTGGAATTTTAAGAGTTTTTAGAATGCTATGTCAGAAGTGTTGCTAGATGAGGAGTGCCCGGGTGGTAAGGTCAGTTACGCGTCTGCCTTCGGCTCAGGCCGTGCGTGACCCTGGAGTTCGGGAACCAGCTCTGGGACTCAGCAGGGAGGCCACTTCTTCCTCTTCCTCCGCCCCTCCCTCCTCACCCCATGTTCTCAAGCTCGCGCTCTCTCTCAAATAAATACATAATACATAAATAAAATACTTTTAAAGAAAGAGTAGCGCTGCCAGATGGAACTATATAGTCTTCGAACCAGATTGGAAGACTGTACAGTCCAGGTTCCTTATCTTAGAAATGAAGAAACCTGGCCCAGATACAGCGATGCCTGATCTCCCCGCACTTAGTGGCGGGCCCGTGGAGCGGGAACGGAGGCTTTACTGCCGCTGCTCTTTCCTTACGACGCTTGTACCAAGGTGAAGACAGCTAACGTTCATTTATTTGACTAAGAAACATTTATTGAACAGCTTACACATGTGAGGCATTTTACTAGCTGCCAAGGCGTGTAATGCAGGACTGTGTGTGAAAAACCATGTAGCACAGAGGCTCTACATCGGGCTACAGAGTTGGGCAGCCCCGGTCCTCCATCCTGGTGACCACTTAGCTCTGCAGCCCCGGGTAAACTAGCCATCCCAAGCCTGTTTCCTTGTCGGTAAAGTGAAGCTAGTAGAAGTAGACAGTTTATATAGTTGTGGTGAGGATTAAGTGAGATAATGAAGGTTATGCTTAGCATAGTGCTTGGTGCATGGTAAGCTTTCCTAGAGATTATGGTGTTTGGGAAAGAAGAGCACCATTAAGATGAACAGAACATTCTCCTTGTTTGCATTATTTGATTCATAGCCCTGTGAGTAGGTAGTGAAAATCCTAATTTTTCCGAGGAGGCAGCTCTGGAGGCTCGGGACTAATGTGGTGCCCCGTAGCTGTGGGTCATCGGTACCATTAACTACGGCCCAGGCAGTGTTCCGTGTGCTCGTTCGTTAGCCATGCGGGTGCACCACTGTTGTTTTCACTTCACGGACAAGGGAAGTGAGGCTCAGAGAAGTTAAAGAATGTGTCCGAAGTGACCCATCCAGGAAGGGCAACGTTGGAGTTTGAGTGCTGGCAGTCTGGCTTCAGATCCCAGTCTTCTTAATCTCACTGTGCTTCCTTTATTTCACGCGGCGTTTGGGAGAGGTAAAAACCATCTTGCAAACTGGAAAGCACTACGTAAAACCTGGTGCTATTTTTATCTGACTCGGCCCCTGTACTCTGGAGATTATGGTCCACCGGGAATGTGTCTTCTGCAGGCTAAACCTATTCACATCCTGCCACTGTTCCTTACTGGACATGGCCCTCAGCACTTTGGCCATTACAAAAAAAAATACTCTCTAATGTATCCCCAGAAATGAATAGGGCCCGGGAAGTATGGAATCTAGTGCAGCTATTTAATGTAGCTTAATGTGGCCGTAGCTTTTCAACGCAGTGATTAGTTTAAATTTACGATCAACCAGAGCTCTTAGGTTTTTGGTTTTTTTGCTTTGTTTTGTTTTAAGATATCTTTTCTGCTAAACAATCTCTATCCCCTTGTGTAGCTTATGCCACATAATGAACATAACACCTGCCTTGCAGGGATTCTGAGAATTAAGTGAAAGAATGAATGCAAAGTTCTTAGTGCAGTGACCCTTTGCCGTGGTTTTCCTGTAAAGTGCACTTACCGAACCTTCTGTTGAGATAACTTATAATGATTCATTCAACATCGTTGATAAAAATGTAGATTGATTGTCCGGAGGCTGAGACAATAGACTCTCCTCCCAGGCTGACACAGGCCTAGATGCGCAGCCAGACACAAGCGAATGACGAGCCTGCTCAGCTCACACCGCACCATCTTCTGTCATGTCAGAAAGGGGAGGATTTTTCTTCAAGACTCTTAAATGTATCCGGTTGCTTCGTCATAATTAGTTTTCTTAAAAGTCTCTCAAAATGGGGCGCCTGGGTGGCTCAGTCATTAAAGTGTCTGCCTTCGGCTTAGGTCATGATCCCGGAGACCCGGGATCGAGCCCCGCATCAGGCTCCCTGCTCGGCGGGAAGCCTGCTTCTCCCTCTCTCATTCCCCCTGCTTGTGTTCCCTCTCTTGCTGTGTTTCTCTCTGTCAAATAAGTAAATAAAATCTTAAAAAAAAAAAAGTCTCAAATTATATGCAGAAGTGGAGCCTCGCCTTTTTAATACCTCACTTTAAGACCTGCAACATTCTCTTCAAATTCCTGTCCTTACAGCTTGCTTCCCAGCTGCTATCTTATGGCCCGCGAGTCACTTTATTTAGAGAGTCACTGGGCCCCACCTAGAACCAAAGCACACCTTCATCTTTTATCAACAGCACATTTATTATTCTGGGTGAAAGAAGTCAAGCAGAGAAAGACAGTTATGGTATGGTATAGTTATGGTTATAGTCCACTTATATGTGGAACGTAAGGAATAACGTGGAGGACCACAGAGGACGAGAGAGAAACTGAATGGGAAGAAATCAGAGAGGGAGACGACAAACCATGAGAGACTCTGGGCTCTGGGGAAGCCGACTGAGGGTTACGGATGGGGGGTTGTGGGGAATGGGGTTACTGGGCAGTGGGCATTAAAGAGGGCAGGCGTGGTGATGAGCACTGTAGCTGATGAATTGTTGAACACTGCATTAAAAACTAATGTACTCTATGTTGGCTAACTGAACATAAGAATAAAAAGAAACAACCCGTTCAGACACCATTGAATGACAGTCTGTGGAGCTTCGCCTGTAGACTGACACGAAGTGCTGATCAGATGAGCAGGGTAGATGAGTTATTAAGAGGATTCAGGAAATACTGTGATGCAAAGACTAAGCCTGGGCCAGCAGAAAACTATGGCTCTGAAGGGCCGGGGAGGAGCAGGAGACCAGTACAGGTGCTCGTGGTGGTGGGCTGTGGGGCCCGAGGGCCTGGAGAGCAACCCTGGAGATGCCAGCAAGTCACTAGGTGTGCAGGCTTCGAGAACTTCTTAATGCTTGTTATGGAAAGCTTGTACTCCACTTAGATTCTTCTCCTCGGCCATTCACTGGGTATACGTGAACACTCTTTTCTAAAGTAGGCTCTATACCCAACGTGGGGCTTGAACTGACAACCCTGAGATCAGGAGTCACGTGCTCTACTGACTGAGCCAGCCATGCACCACATCTGGAACATTCTTTTTTTTTTTTTAAGTTTTTTGGTTTTGGGGTTTAAAAATTAATTTATTTAAGTAATCCCCACCCCACGTGGGGCCCCATGTTCCTCTGACTGAGCCAGCCAAGCGCTGTCCTACTTGAACATTCTTAAATGTAAGCTGTGCCTAGGCCAAAATAAATTTCTGTGGTACTGAATGAAAACCAGTCTGTTGGCATAATTTATGTAACTATGCCTCTTTGTGTACGCGTATACACATGCTCATACGTGCATAGTGTGTAGTATGTTTGTCATCCTGTCAACTTAGTAGAAGATGGTAAAACTTCAGGGTGCCTGGGTGGCTCAGTGGGTTAAAGCCTCTGCTTTCGGCTCAGGTCATGATCTCAGGGTCCTAGGATCGAGGCCCGTATCGGGCTCTCTGCTCAGCAGGGACCCTGCTTCTGCCTCTCTGTGCCTACTTGTGATCTCTCTCTGTCAAATAAATGGCAAAACTCAACTTGGCATTTTGTGTTAAAGTGCAGATGATGTCTTTTCATGACAGTCTTCAGGTGCTTACCCTTGACACTGCTGAGAAAGCCACTTGGCCCAGCTGATACTAGAAGAAAAGATAATAAATCGTATTAAAGTTGTTGAAGTTACTTTCCTCCCGTTTTCTCTCTACCCTCAATCATTAATTGATACACTCAGCAGAGATTTGAGCACCTGTGTTTGGCCACAGATTAATAAGATCCGCTTCGGGTTCTGTCGGGAGTCCAAAATCTGATGGGGGAAACCCAGAAAGTAAATATTACAAGGGTGTCTAGGTATGGTGTTTTATAAGTAATTCAGCAAAAAGCAAAGAACATTAAACTCATTCAGAGTGATAAGAGCAGAGTAGAAGTTACTGTTCGTGTTTTCTGGGACCAGACCTGGTCTGGGCATAACTGTACTTTTGTGCAGTAGTGTGATGGCTCGGCAGGGAGGGCGCTCTCTCTCTCTCTCTCTCTCTCTCTCTCTCTCTGCCTACTTGTGATCGCTCTGTGTGTCAAATAAATAAATAAAATCTTAAAAAAAAAAAAGAAAGAAAGAAAAGCAGGCTCATGACTTCCTAGCTGTGCTTCAGAAATGTGCCTCCTGGTCACCTGCTCAAGGGAATGAAGACTTAAGAGTTGATAATGTCACTTCCCTGCTCAGACTCTTCAGTGGCTCCCTCTAACCCATAAGATAAAGTCCAAGTTAATTATCAAGGAGCACTAAACTTGCAGGAAGTGGCCTTGGATATGTCCCATCTCATCTGTCCCACTCTTGGCCTGCTGCTTTGGGCTGCCCCTTGCTGGAGGTTTATACGCAGGACATGTACACACATGTACGCGGTGCTGTCTGTTGTCTTCGTTTGTGACTTTTTCCTTTGCCAGAACATTCTCCCTGATCTCTTTTGCCTGGCTAATTCACATTCTTCTTTCAGGATCCATTTTTCAAGAAGCTTTCTCTGACCCCAGCTTCCCTGAAATGGAATAATACGCTGTGCCTGGCTTGGTCCTTTTCACTGTTAGTTGTGTTGAAATGATTAGTTTTCCTTCCTGTCCCACTGGAATGTAAGTTCTTTAAGATCAGGGACTGTCGGGGCACCTGGGTGGCTCAGTTGGTTGAGCTACTGCTTTCGGCTCAAGTCATGGTCCCAGAGTCCCAGGATCTAGCCCCACATTGGGCTCCCTGCTTGGCAGGAAGCCTGCTTCTCTCTCTCAGTCCCCTGCTTGTGTTCCCTCTCTACTGTGTTTCTCTCTGTCGATTGAATGAATGAAATCTTTAAAAAAAAAAAAAAAGGAGCGGGGACTGTCTTCCTTTTGTTTTTTTTAAAGATTTTATTTATTTATTTGACAGATCACAAGTAGGCAGAGAGGCAGGCAGAGAGAGAGGAGGAAGCAGTCTCCCTGCGGAGCAGAAAGCCGGATGCGGGCCTCGATCCCAGGACCCTGAGATCATGACCTGTTCCGTGTTTTCTGGGACCAGACCTGGACTGGGCATAACTGTACTTTTGTGCAGTAGTGTGATGGCTCGGCGGGGAGGGCTCTCTCGCTCTCTCTCTCTCTCTCTCTCTCTCTCTCTCTGCCTACTTGTGAAGGCGGAGGCTTAACCCACTGAGCCACCCAGGTGCCCAGGGACTGTCTTCCTAAAACAATGTACCCTAACTGAACATGTCCAGAGCTGAATCCCGATCTCCCACATCCCCACCGCCCCCATTCCTAACCTGTTGTCTTCATCTGTTTACAGTAATTACATTTTTCTGGCTTCTCAAGCCAGAATCTTAAGAGTCATCCTCTGATACCCCATGCCAATCTTTCTGGAAATCCTGCTTAGTCGTCCAGTCGCTTCTGGCCACCGTGACCCAAGCAGTCATTGTCGCTCACCTGATTTAGTGCAGTTGCCTTCTAACTAGTCTTCCACTTCTCTTTTCTTTTCTTTTCTTTTTTTTTTAAAGATTTTATTTATTTGAGAGAGAGAAACACGGTGAGAGAGGGGGGAGTGAGAGAGGGAGAAGCAGGCTTCCCGCCGAGCAGGGAGCCCGATGTGGGACTCGATCCCCGGTCTCCAGGATCATGACCTGAGCTGAAGGCAGTCCCCCAACCAACTGAGCCACCCAGGCGCCTCTAGTCTTCCACTTCTGTTGGCCTTCAGTCTGTTTTCTGCACCAGGGGTCAGCAGACGTTTTCTGCCAAGGGCCAAATGGTAAACATTTTAGGAGCACGCAGTCTCTGCTGCGGCCGCTCAGATCTGCTGCTGTAACACAACAGCATCCATACAGAACGTAATGAAGGAGTGTTCCAGTAGCACGTTACTTCTTAGGACAGTAGGCGTACTTTGCCAATGTTTGGTCTACATGGCACCCAGACTACTCAGAACCTGCCAGTGACTTCCCCTCCTGCTTTGCCTTGGAAACCCTACGTGATTTGTGTCCCCGGCCTTTGCCTCTCTGATCTTATCTTCCAGTCTCCCCTGTTTTGCTCTCTTTTCTTGCTCCACTGACCTTCCTCTTCCTCAGACGTGTCAGACACAAAGTGGAGCATTCACTTCCTCATCTCTTAACGTTTTCTCAGACATCAGCTTCTCAGTGAGATTGGCCTGACAGCCCTATCGATAATCATGCCCCAGCATTGGATTCCCCATTCCGGTTGCTTTCCCCCGTAGTGTTTAGCTCCCTGGCAGAGGATGCACTTTAGCATTAAAAGAAAAATAAAAACAGAACAAACAACACATTCTGCTGATTCACATTAGAAACATGTGCTGCAGATGGCCTACTGAGCAGGCGCTGCACGGCGTGGGGACACAGGGGTGGACAGTTTAACACCTGTTTCGATTCCAGAGTCCAGAAGAGAAGTGTGATTTTATACTCTCCTTTACATTATTTCAGCATAGTGTGTAATGCATATTTATTTATTTTAAATGGATTGGAGGGCGTGGATTAGAGGTTCCTGACATACCTCCTGGAGCAGGGAGTTCACATTTACAAAACTCCTTCTGGATGTCCACAGTCATTGGTCAATGTTGAAGCTGCTAATAAAAAATCTCACTCCAGGGGCACCTGGGTGGTTCAGCCAGTTAAGCGTCTGCCTTCGGCTCAGGTCATGACCCCGGCATCCCCCCTGCTCCGGTTCTTGCTCTTTCTCTCTCAAATGAATTTTTAAAAAAAATTTAAAACCCTCAGTCCTGTGGCGTAAGTCCAGTCTTCTCAAACCCCGGAGGGTGTGGTAATTTGCCTAACAGATCAGAAATGACTACAGTGTAAAAGTGCTGTTCAGGATATGTGGCTTGGCTGTAGGTATCATAAAGGGGACCAGGGCTCCTACGTGAGCACATGTATGTGAATCTCACGAACCCTGTGGCGTATATTCTTTGGAAACGTACCGTAGGCCTCAGAATTCTGGCTGGTTCTGTGATTAGTTCCCTATCAGGGAATTTTGTTGTCTGATCCCAACTAGGTTACACTGAATCCTAAATTGCATACTCTGCCAGGGAGCTATATTAATAACATAAAAGGTTTACCATCGCTGTCTGAGTATGTGTCTTAACCAGTGACATCTCCTTGCATGGGCACGAATGCAATCATGCCACTCCCTGGCTGGGGGTCGAGGTGAGGCCTTCCTGGAATCCCCAGCCTCCTCACGGGGGAGAGGTTGCTCTGTCCTCCTCCTCAACTTTGTGGTTGGTGGAGGTGAGGGGGGTTGTGGGTGAGTGGCATAAATACAGAGCCCTGCTCAGGAGCCTGGGGAAGGGTTGTGCATGGCTGGCGAGATTGGAGCCGAGGTTAGCAAATTATAGGTCTCTGTTCTGACAGCAGGGCTAGACAGCTCAAATAGAAGCTGCTTCACCAGATGGCTTCCTAATTTATAAAGTACAACTACAATTCCTAAAAGGGAAATGGAGAGTTAGTAGGGCATCATTATAAGTCTCTAGATCACATTGCCTCTTGGAAGCATTGCCCTTAAGCAAGTTGATTTTCAAATGTATATGAAAGTTCTTTTCTCTTGGGCTAGAGTGAGGGCCCAGTAAGGAAAGTAGTGTGTGTGGTGTTAAACAGCCCATCATTCCTGAGCTACTTGGGGAGTAATTCGGAGCAATGCTATTTATTATCATTGCTTTCTTTTTCCCCCTGCATTTTTCACATTCCTATGAATATAGTTAGAAAGTCTCTTGGGCTTTTTAAAACTTCAGTTTATATTAATAATTAATATGGTTATACTCTGCCTTTCTGCACAAATAACTACATTACATTAAAATATTCTGTAGGAGTATAGTAAAAATGTTGAAATTGCTGTCATGTCATAGGACAGAAGGCTCATTGCTAAGGACCTCTTAAAAATCAGTAGAAAAAGGATGAACAACCCAAGAGGAAAGCAAGTAAAGGATGTGAGTAAGCAGTTAACAAGAATTAAATGGCCAGTAAAAATACGAAAAATGTTTCCTTTCACAGACTGAGATGTAAGTAAAATAGCAGTTATAAATTTTTACCTATCAAATTGCACAGTTTTTAAAAGACTAAAATTCAGCCAGGATTGGCAAACAAGTGGGAAGATGTGTGGGCTCCTACGGAGCTGATGGGAGTATCAGCTAACAGAACCATTCGGGAGAACTCTGCGGCAAAAAAAAACCCAAAAAACAAAAAACATTTTAAAGACTTAGAATTTCACTTGTAGGAATTCAAGTTTAGGGAGGCACTGAGGATGTTTTTGGTGACAGAGCTCCAGAACTGTTGTCCATGATCACAGTATTGTTTATAAGGGCAAGAACCTTCTTAAAACATTTTACAGAAACAGCCTAAATGCCCTTGTAAGTCCTGTAGTTGTGTAATATTTGTTTATCATTGACAGTCAGCTTTTGCCTGGCTATGTAACTGTTTTTGCTGTGATCAAGAAAGAGTTTCATGCTTTCTTATTCTACATGAGTTAATTCCATAAGAACGTGTCCTCTGTTCTCTCGTTCTCTCCCTGTACTCTCATCCTTGGCCATCTCTAACAGCCACGTGGCTTCAATGGATATCCCATATGACATGGCTCGCTCCTAAGTCTGCATCTCCAGCCCTGAGCTCTTTTTGGAGTTCCAGACTCGCATTTCCAACTGCCTTCTGAACATCTCCACCCACACGGTCCACCAGCATGGCAAACTTAGTATGTCCAGAAAATGAACTGGCCTCTCCCAAGCCCATGCTCCTGCTTCCATCAATGGTCTGCTACTCTCAACAGGACTCAAACTCTCATAAACCATCCTTGGCTCAGCAGGGACCCTGGTCCCATCTTGTCTGTGAAAACACTTACAAAGTCCCCTCCTTTACCTCATGGCCACAACCCCTTCCCATTCTACTCAGCCCCTGCTCCCTCTTTCCCCACCCTTCCCAAGCCCCTCCTCTACATCTGACTGCTGCCTTTCTTTGTCTGCGGCACTGTCCTGACCAATCTTTTTGGTGTCCTGTTTGTTCCTGCTCCCCTTCCCAAAGCCGCCTTCTGTCCAGCTTGTCATATGTCTGATGCACAGCTTTGATCGTGTTACTCCCTTGGCCCAAAATGCTGGCTTTCCACTCCCTGGAGAGTTAAGAAGGCACTCAGGTGTGTCCACAGGCTGACCGCTGTCACCTTTTCAGTTTTCGTCCCCCTTCTCAAGAACTCTTTGCTTAGCAAATCTGAATATTCCTCATCACCAAATTGTTCTGTATTTTCCTCACGTTTAAAACTCCCATTACAGGGATGCGTGGGTGGTTTAGTCATTGAATGTCTGCCTTCGGCTCAGGTCATGATCCCAGAGACCTGGGATCGAGCCCCACATCGGGCTCCCTGCTCGGCGGGAAGCCTGCTTCTCCCTCTCTCACTTCCCCTGCTTGTGTTCCCTCTCTAGCTGTTACTCTCTGTCAAATAAATAAACAAAATCTTTAAAAAAATAAATAAAACTTCCGTACATAATTCATTCTGTTTGAAATACCCTCTCTCCAGCTTATATATTTCTTTTTAGCTTAGTTCCGATATAGGTTCTTCCACAAATTTGGCTATGATCTGTCATGATACTTTCTCAGGGCCCCCTTTTTGCATTCTTCTTTTTCTACTTGGAATTAGTTTGTTTCAGTCAGCGCTGATCTTATTTATTTATTTGTTTGACAGAGAGAAACACAGCTAGAGAGGGAACACAAGCAGGGGGAGTGGGAGAGGGAGAAGCAGGCTTCCCGCCGAGCAGGGAGCCCGATGTGGGACTCAATCCCTGGACTGTGGGATCATGACCTGAGCTGAAGGCAGAAGCGTAATGACTGAGCCACCCAGGCGCCCCCCTTCTTTTAATTAGTCTCCACCCCCAGCATGGAGCCCACCATGTCAGAGGGGTGGGGCGTAAACTCAGGACTGTGAGATCAAGACCTGAGCTGAGATCAAGAGTCTGACCCTTAGACTGAGCCACCCAGGCGCCCCTAAGCAGTACATTTTAATAGGATAAATTTTCAGATAATACAGTGTTTCCCCTCATTCAGATAAAATAGTACTTTGATAGCCCGTAAAACTTTCGTTCTCGAAGCTTTGAATTGGTGTTTTAAAATAATTCTGTTCAAAAAGGAAAAATTTTTTTAATATTTCCTGATTCAGCTTCATACTGAATACACGTCTTCCAATGCCAGAAATAAATGTCTTCAGATTCCAAAGTGGTATCACAAACCTCTTCCTTCCTTTTATTCTCAGAGTGAAAAACAAATTTATGGTGTTTCTTATCTTAAGAACATCCTCAATCATGTATATTTTCATATCAAAAAGGAAAAAATAGTATTTAATTGTTTTGCTTATGTTGAAATAGGCTTTTTCCCAGTGGGAGATTGAAATATTTAAAGCTGGTCTCAAAGAGATGGCAAGTTAGGAGCATAACCTTAGAGTTATGAAGGAGCGATTGCATTGTTCCTTTTTCAGACAAATGCCTAGAGTCTTCTGCTCTCCTCTGCCTCCAAACTTATAGAAGTACAGAGTCGTTCCTAGTCCTCCTTCTCCTGGAAGGACAGGAGGACAACCCAGGAGTATCACTTCAATCCCTAATAAGGCTCATTTTAATTTTTCTTGATATACATTAATGCAATTTCCTTAGCCTTAGAACTGTTACGTCTTATATAAATCTGTTGGAACAGTTTTATTTTTTATAGATATGGCTTAGTCCATTTGGGCTGCTATTAAAACAGCAACAAAACCCACAGATTGGGTAGTTTATAAACCACAGAAATTTATTTGTTCACAGTCCTGGAGGCTGAAAAGTCCAAAATCAAGCTCACCCTGCTGGTCACCTTCTGGTGAGGGCCTTCTTCCTGATTCCTGGCCATCTACTTCCCATTGTTAGAAGGGGCAGGGATCCCTCCAGAAAACCTCTTGTACAAAACACTACTCCCATTCCTGAGGGCTCCACCCTCATTACTTTAGCACCTCCCAAAGACCCCTCCTGGTGGCCATCATCTTTAGGGGTTAGGATTCCAACATGAATCTGGGGGGACATACACTTGCAGACCAAAGCGGTGTGCTTTATAGGATCTTCCAAATAAATCCTAGATTAAAGAAGCTGCCTTTTTAAAAGCTACTCCACTGTTACTTAACTGCTGTATTTGCAGTCTTCAGGCACTTTGCTTTTCTTCCTTTTATCTTTATCAAATCACGTCTGTCCTTCAAAGATAACCTTAGGGGTTACATGTAGCTCAGAGCCTTGTCCCCTTACTATATTTTAACCCACATGATTTTTCCGAACTCTTTTTGTTTATTGATCACACTACTTAGTTCATCATTTGTTCTGTGTGCACCCACTTTTTTCTTTTCTTTCCAGTTAGGTCCCTTCCGATACACACCTTAGCAGTCCTTGTCGTAGGGTGATACGGTAGGTATGCCATAAATACTTTTTAAAAAGTTTTTATTTAAGTTCCTTTTAATGCCATAAATATTTTTAATGCTGTCAATAATATCTAGACTAGTAAGGTGCTCAAACAGCACCCTGTGAGTAGAGAATGAGCGGTTATGAGTTGCTTTACCAGGAAATTAATAGAGAATAAACCGAATTTACTGAAAGTATTGTAAGAGTATGTTCGTTGCATGTTAAAAGCAAGCGAAACTGGAACAGCAGCATCGGAGTCTTCGTCTCACAAATATATATAAAATGCACCGGGAAAACAAAATTACCAATTAAGAAACAGGATGAATATTATTTCAAAACTGGAAAAGCTATGTTATATTTAAGGAACTTTAAGTTTTGATGATGCTGATCATAGCTAAGGATAACTTTAAATATGAATACTGGTCGTGAACTTCATAGCTGCCGGATTTCATGAGACTTAGAGAAATAAAGTTTTAATTTTAACTTCAGTCAGTTAACATACAGGGCTACCATAGTTTCAGGGCTACCGTAGTTACAGGGCTACCGTAGTTACAGGGCTACCGTAGTTTCAGGGCTACCGTAGTTTCAGGGCTACCGTAGTTTCAGGGCTACCGTAGTTACAGGGCTACCGTAGTTACAGGGTTACCGTAGTTTCAGGGCTACCGTAGTTTCAGGGCTACGGTAGTTACAGGGTTACCGTAGTTACAGGGTTACCGTAGTTACAGGCCTACCGTAGTTACAGGCCTACCGTAGTTTCAGGGCTACCGTAGTTTCAGGGCTACCGTAATTTCAGGTGTGCCGTATAGTCTTTAGCTCTCCACGCATCCCCCGGTGCTCGTCACAAGTGCCCTCCTATTCCCCATATATAGAGAAACACCTTTGTGTGTTTGCTGCGGTCCCTTGGAGAAGACTGTGGGCATGCCTCAGGTCCTAAATGCAGTGTCACTCTTATTATTGGGTCATGCAGTTATTAGATAAATTTGTGACCCTTCCTGGCCTTTGCAGCTTCCCTACAGGGTTTCTCCTTCCCCAGAACCTCTAGGAGTGTGGCCCCTGGGTCTCAGATTTTCTGTGAAAGCCTGTTCTTCTGGGTGTGTTGAGGCTCTGTCCTCCTCCTGTAGTCTGTGCCGGCTCAGCGGGAGGGCTTGTCTGTGCTCCGGGGACCCTTGCTCCGGCCTTGCTCCCTTCTCAACGTGGCAGAGCATGTGGATCAGTGCCCTCGCTAGGTGCCCCCGCTAGGCCTGCAGGCCGGGGCAGAATCTGCTTGCTCGTTTGCTCTCTTCCCATTTCACTGCAGCCCTCCAGCTGTCGCCTCCCCGCTTACCTCGCCGTACCCCAAGGGCTCCAAGGAAGGCAGTTTAGAAGTGACTGATACAGACAGACCCCATGCTGAGGCGTAATCCTGAAGTGTGCAGTTCTGTTCTGGGAGGGCTGGCTCCTCACGATCATTGCTGAGAACCTCCTTCTTCTGCGGTGTGCCTTATTAAAACCACTCCTTCACCTCGTATTTCCGTTTTTGGAAAGCTTTAACTTCATCCATTCCGTTCCACGGGCGAAAACCTCAGAGCCTTCCTTGACTCTTCTTCCTCTCCACTTCGGATCTGTCAGCGGATCCCGTTGGTTCGCTGCCTTCAGAATTCACCCCGCTTTGTCCCCCTGGGCAGGCTGCCTTTTTGTTCCTCTCCTGGAGACTGCGGTAGCCAGCCAGCCTCCTTTCTCCTGTCCAGCCCCCGGTCCCGAGTAGCCGTCAGTGACGTGGATTCCGAGACCACGCTGCCAGCATTCTTACCTGGCTGCACTGCCATAGACGTTCAGAACGGTAATTAGCCTTTCCGGGCCTCAGTTTCCTTTTCTTTTTTTTTTTCCAGATTTTATTTATTTGAGAGAGAGTGAGAGACAGCAGGAGGGGGCTGGGCAGGGAGAGGGAGAGGGCAAAGCGGACTCCCCGCTGAGCAGTGACCAGACGCATAACCGACTCAGCCACCTAGGTGCCCTCAGGGCCTCAGTTTCCCCACCAGTTAGGTGAAGATGAGGATGGTGACACTATTTACCTCGTGTGGTTGTGCCCGAAGAGTTAGGAGCTGCAAATTACTGAAAACAGTGTGCGGCAAATAGCCAACATCCAAAAAATACTAGGTAGTGGGCGCTGTGGAGGTTATTGTACTTGCCTGTTTTTATTCGTACAGAGTTGATACTGACCTCCTTAAAACGTTGATCAGATGTATCTCCGTTGGCTTCCTGTCACTTCTAGAACAGCCCAAAGTCCTGACCGTGGCTTGCTGAACCCTCCGTAGTTTGCCCTTGCTGTTCTCGGCCAGCTGGCCTGCGGTGCTTTTCCCCTTGGCCCAGCCGCTTTGCCTTTGCTCTCATTTTCCCTCAGCCAGAAACGCTGACCCCACAGATATTTGCACAACTCACAATTGCCTTCATTAAAGTCTGCTCAGATGTCGGGCCCTCACGTAGGTCTTCCTTTACCCCTATTCTAGAAATCAGCCTGTTGTTTCTATATCCTTCAACTTTATGAAAAGATAGCTACCCAACAATATATTATACATGTTTGTTTATTGGCTATTTCAGCACACTAAGTTCCCTAATAAATGAGAGCAAGGGACTCTGTTGTGTTATCGCTGTGGTCACCGCTCCCCTCTCCTCCCACCAAGGCCTTTCAGATACACAGTCGGTGCTAGGAGGTGCTAGGAGGTGTTCGCTGGGGGATGTGTGGGGCGGGGTGGGGTGGGGTGGACGAAGACTTCCCCTTTGTTCTTTTGCACAAGAGATGCTGAGGTTACCAGATAGTTGGGGAGGCCTGAGCGAATTTTTTTGAGCTGACACACCACTTTAGGGAAGAATTCAGGTTGGGTTTTTTTGGGTCTTTGTTTTTGTTTTTTTCTTTTTTCCATCCTTTTTTTTAAAATTTTTTTTTATTGTTACTTAATTTTTTTTTCCAGTGTTCCAAGATTCATTCCCCATTCCCCACACCCAGTGCTCCATGCAATAGGTGCCCTTAGTACCCACCACCAGGCTCTCCCATCCCCACACCCCCTCCCTCCAAGTCCCTCAGTTTGTTTCTGTGTCCAAAGTCTCTCTTGTTTTGTTTCTCTCCCTGAATTACCCTAGTTCCCATTTGCTTTCCTTCTGCCACTGTCCTCCAGTTTGCCCCTCATGCACCGCAAGTAAGTGAAACCATGTGATACTTGACGTTCTCTACTTGGCTTATTTCACTCAGCATAATCTCCTCCAGTCTGGTCCATGTTGCTACAAAACTTGGATATTCATCCTTTCTGATGGAGGCGTAGTATTCCATTGTATATATGGACCACATCTTCTTTATCCATTCATCTGTTGATGGGCACCTTGGCTCTTTCCACAGTTTGGCAATTTTTCCATCCCTTTTGTGGATAAGAATGTCTCGTGTAGTTTACAGTAATTGTCTTTTTTGGTCACAGGTGGGTCACTTGCCATGTTAAACACGCATCTTGTTACAGTTCCTCTTTGAGTTCTGCTGCAGGTGGCTTACCTTAGCAGCTAGTGACAGAAGCTATTCATCTTGTATTGAGCATTATTACATCCACTAAACCCGTGGTATTCTGCATATTACTGACAACCTCAAGCAAGTCCCAGGAGAAAGCATTTGAATCTGTGTGGATCAGGAAAAATAAAGACATACGAATATTCATCACAAAGTCTGCTTCTGAAAGAGCAGTAGGTCCAGGGCGTCTACAAAAATTTGACTTTTTTTTTTAAGTTTTCAGGTTTAAAATGCTTCCTAGTCTCTCAGAGATGGAACACCAAGTTACCTATTCACTAATCAGCTGAATATGAATTTTAAAAGTTAGCATTTGCCTTGTATCTTAAATAATGATGTAATTTCATTACTGCTTGATAACTTTCTATGAATTCATTGACAGTACTGACTAGTTGACTTCAGTATGTGAGAAAATGGGAATAAATGGTCACCTTGAGATCTTTGTTTTTGTTTCCGTCATGAGTCCTCTGGGTTTTGGGTGTGTAATTACTCTTTCTAGTTTCAGTCGATGATTACGTCTTATGGTCCTAGAACACGTGACTTCTCCCAGTGCTTTATACTTTGGACCTCTTTTCCACCTTCAGGCTTAATACCCAGCAATCTTCTGAAGTGCATGTTGTTATAATGCGAGCAAGAATGTCCTTCTGGTTTGAAGAGGAATTGGTCCCATGCTAATTTGTCACTTAGCCCTTTCTGTAGTCACTGACGTTAAATGAGTGACTATTTGGAGTTGACCTTCTGAATTCGGAGACAGTGTTCGAGGAGGGCCTGGCTGGGAGACGGCGGAGCGGGTGTTCTGTCTGCAGTGAGCTCGGGGAGGGTAGAGGTCTCCCGTGGAGCAGAGCAAAAACTCGCTGTATCTTGATCACCAGTATGAATAAAGGTCCTGAAAGTGTGTCCTGCAGTCCTTCCGGCCTCCGGTCTCTCCCGAGTCGGTTCTTCCCTTCCCTGTGACACGCACCTCACCAGGCCTTGGATTATTTACCCACCTGCCCTTGTATACTTCCTAAGTGTCAACGTAGGCTATCTTTGCCTCTTCTAAAAAGCAAAATGTGCTTTTTATTTAGAAGAATTTAAGTGTAGGGCTCCTGGGTGGCTCAGTTGGTTGGGTGACTGCCTTCGGCTCAGGTCATGATCCCGGAGACCCGGGATCGAGCCCCACATCGGGCTCCCTGCTCGGCGGGGAGCCTGCTTCTCCCTCTCTCACTCCCCCTGCTTGTGTTCCCTCTCTGACTGTGTTTCTCTCTGTCAAATAAATAAAATCTTAAAAAAAAAAAGAAAGAATTTAAGTGTAAGAGTAGCCAAAAATCAGAGGTTTCTTTTATGAGCTGTTTTGGCTTTTTATTCATAAATGTATAGGCTTTTAAAATCACCATTGTTATGATTACAGGCCATGGTTGCTTGTTATCCAGGCAATGGAACGGGTTATGTACGTCATGTTGATAATCCGAATGGAGATGGAAGATGTGTGACGTGTATATATTATCTTAATCAAGACTGGGATGCCAAGGTATGCGACTTAATTGACCTTTTTTTCCCCCCCCATAGCTGTTGAAACTCATACTCTTCTTAAGGAGGCTGTCTTTAACACATGGAATAGTTAAATTTTTCTTCGATTTGTTTCAGTTTTGGGTGTGAGGAGTGGATCTTTATAATGTGAAACGTAGCATTACTATCTCAAAAGGTGGATTCCCTGATTTTCAGATACTGAGGCATGCACCCAAAATTTAACTTTTTTTGTTGTTTGTTTTGTAAGTAAGCTGTGCGCCCAACGTGGGGCTCGAAATCATGACTCCGAGATCAAGAGTTGCACCCTCCACCGGCTGAGCCCACCAGGTGCTCCTCAGAATTTAACTGTTGCCACAGTGTATTTCATTAAAACATACACCTTTTAATAGCTTTTATAAAAACGCTGAGAATGATTATTTTATAATGGCTTTTGATAGAGAACAACTAGTGTGGATTATTTCCTACTTGCTCCTGTCGCAGAGATCTTATCTGGCATTGGATTACTGAATCGGATATTGGAGGCAGGGTTCCTTCTCTTTCTGAACATGGAAAAAAACTAGAAGCTTATCAATACTGAAAAATCCTTTAAACCCAGCTAGAGTGTACATTTAATTTTCTCTTGTTTGAAATGTTTATTTCCTTAATATTGGTCTGAGTTTCACTTTGAGTTTAAATGATTGGAACTTCAGAAGCATGTCATGCTTTCTTACTGCTTTGGAGGTTGTTTAAACTAATTTCTGTTTAATTTTTTAGACACCCTTATTTACTTTTATTGAAGCAAAATTTTCAAATAGAAAAGTGAACACAAGTGTATATAGCCCAGTAGATTTTCACAGCATGCACGTACCTGGGTAGGCAGGGCAGTTTTTACAAATCAAATAACCTTTAACATACTTCGTCCCAACACAAACATGTACGCAGAAGGAGAAACCAGCAAGTCTTGAATATGTAAAAACCTAGTCCTGTCCTAAAACGTAAGATACGCTAACAGTGCTCCAGTAATCCTTCTGTGTCATACTGATTTAAAGATTTCTTCAGCCCGAGTTCAGAAGGGAGGTAAGTTGTACTGCTAAGTAGATGGAGTAAATTTCGAGGCCGACTGTTAACAGGTGTGGTTTTGCCGTTTTAGCTTTCACAGTTTGAAATAGAGGCGTAAATCTGGTCGTTCACCTTGCGCCCCGTGCACAAAAGAGATTGGGGTAACTTTGGTTAAAACATTAAAATTTATTATCTTTTTTCCTCCCAGTTTTGTGAATATCTTGAAAGCTAGAAAGGTTTGAGCAGCTCCTAACTTCTGTATTTTGTTGGGTTCTTTCTAGGCTGATCTTTTAATTTTGATCTGACCTGGCCAAGGTCATTAATACGTAGTTTTTAAATTAGTGCATAAGCTGAAAAAAGTCCTTAGTATTTTTATACTTACAACTGAAAACTTCTCTGAAGGGTTACATGACTCTGTGCAGTGTGCCAGACGTCGTTCTGGGGGCTGGAGATGGGGCAGAAACACAGCCTTCGCAGAGCCTGGGATCTAGTAGAGGGGAGCCATCAGTAGATTAACAGTGACAAGTGCTCATGCCCAGTGCAGGGCAGATTGCTGTGGGACGCATAGGGGGCCACCTGATTCAGGGGTCAGGAGATGTTTCCCAGAGGAAGACTAGAGGCTTTAATTATCTCTTTTTAAACATTTTCAGCAGATCACCTGTGATATTCCCAGTGACTCCAGTCAGGGGTCAGGGGGAAGAAAAGGATGTGTTCTTGGTCACAGTCTAGAGATTCTTTAGATGTTTGCCCGAGAGCCGTGGGAATCAGTCTGAACAGGACCTGAGGAAGGTGGGCAAGAGTACAGGTAGCTTGAATTTAACGTAAGGAGGAGCCTGAACAGCAGCTTGTCAAACTACCGATTCTAGGCTCGGCCTCCCTGGTGTCTCGATTAAGGGATAAAGCTCTTTCAGTTCAAGCACCTACCTGCTTAGGAGTTCTTCACGGGTAAAGAGCTCCTCGGGTGTGGGCAGGCTCTGCCTCGCTTTAATTTCCCCCGCATCATAAATATCACGAGGACAGTATCTGTGTATGTATCCCCTACCCCGTGCCCGGGGTCCTCCTCAGGTCCGGGAACACGCAGTCGGTATAGGAACGAACAGGTGAGTCCCTCGAATCCCAGGTAGAGACAGGTGTGTTTGGGTAAATAGTAATTATCCTTTCTGGGCGGAGTCCTTTTCTGTACACAGGTGGCCATGAGTGTGTGTGGTCCAGTCTAGAAAGGGAGACCTGTAATCTCTAATAATGACCACAGTGGTGACGGCGGTGAAAATAAATGGCACGCTTTACTGATGAAGTTGAATTCCTACCGCGGTAGAGAGAGAGAGACAGAGGGAAAGGGAGAAGCAAACTCCCCATGGAGCAGGAGCCCGACGCGGGACTCGATCCTGGGATCCTGGGATCATGACCCGAGCCGAGGACAGACCCTTAACTGACTGAGCCTCCTAGGTGTGCAGGCGTCCCTAGTTGAATTCTTTAAATAAGAGACATTAAACTTGTGACTGTCTTACTATTGTTGAACGTTAAATTACAATAAACTGTTTATTTGACATCACCATTTCAAGATGAGTTGAAACAGACGCTTTTTTCTTTTTTTTTAAGATTTTATTTATTTATTTGACAGAGAGAAACACAGCCAGAGAGGGAACACAAGCAGAGGGAGTGAGAGAGGGAGAAGCAGGCTTCCCGCCGAGCAGGGAGCCCTGTGTGGGGCTCGATCCTGGGTCTCCAGGATCATGACATGAGCCCAAGGCAGTCGCTTAACCAACTGAGCCACCCAGGCGCCCCAAAATGGACGTATTTTTAAAGAATAGTTTAAGTACAACATAAACATACCTAAATAAGCAACATGTACTAGTTTCAAAACTTGATTCCAGTGTCACTGTAACCCTTTTGAATTCAGATATTACTCATCCGTTTCGTCGATATTTATGGAAATCCCTAAAACAAGAAACGAATTTTTCCTTTTATCAGTGAGTGTACTTGGAGTCTCACCTCCTCTTCATACCTTATTATTTGAGATATTATATTTGTGAGTAATCCAACTAAGAGTTTTGATTCTGAAATGGTGTCTTTTTTCCTCCCTAAATTTCATGTTGTAGCATTCTTGCTCTCACATTTACATGTTTGGCTCTCTTCCGTAGGTAAGTGGAGGTATACTTCGAATTTTTCCAGAAGGCAAAGCCCAGTTTGCTGACATTGAACCCAAATTTGATAGACTGCTGTTTTTCTGGTCTGACCGTCGCAACCCTCATGAAGTACAACCCGCATATTCTACAAGGTGTAGTATTCCTTTTAAGAAAAAATTGGTAAAGTCTATGGGTAGGAGAGGAGGGGACAGACAGGATATATTTGAGAGTTTTCTAGGGAGTTTCTTCTTCCTCTCTAGTTACCTTTATCACACTCTTTTAATTTGAATTATTTTATTTACTGTTTATTTCCAGTTAGTGCTAAATGTTTGTGATTTTGTGTAACCACTTCCATTTGGGTTAAGAAATGGAAGTATACGCCCTCTGCTTTCTCCACCCTGTCTCCTTATTTTGTGCATCTCTATAATCTGTTCTGGTATGTGGAAGGATTCACTTGAGGGGCAGAGAGATTCGATGGAGAAAGAAAAGGATAGCTTTTCGAAGTGAGGAAAATGAGAGGGATGATGTAGAAAAATTAAACCCAGCAGAAAATAAGAGGCGCCCGGGGAGTAGAAATGAAGAGGGGAAAACAAAGGTTGCTGTGTATGGGAGTTAATGTTAGAAAAATAACCCGTTAGCTTTAATAATAAGCATCTATGAGCCTTATGCTACTTTTTGACACTTTCTAGATTGAAGACTCCTAAAATGGAAGATGTTGCAGACATTGTTATAAATGTTTGTAGAAAAACTGTACTATTTTGCAAATACTATAGAAGGGACTTTGAGTCTTGTGATGGGGAGGTCCTGGGCAGCAGTAGTTAGGTCGGGTGAGAAGAGCGCGAGCCACAGTTAGACCAGGAGAGGCTCTGGCTATCCCTGGTGCTATGAGGCCTGGGCCAGCCCTAGTGGGGTTCGAATTCCACTTCATTATCACCTCTCTTTTTTCTTGCTTCTTCCTTCCCTTCCCTTCCCCTTACTTTCCCTTCCCTTTCCCTACCCTTTCCTTCCCTCCTTCCTTCCCTTCCTTCTACCCCGAATGGGGTTCAGACTCCTGACCCCCCAGATGAAGAGTCACACACTCTACCAGCTAAGCCAGTTATGCACTCCTTGTCAACTTGCTGCTTTCTGAGCTGTGTTGCCGCTAGCCCTAGTTCACACAGTGAGCAGCAGGCTGGGTGGTTTGTGGCTAGAGAGTCTGAGAGGCTGTGACGGGAAACCAGGGGGGCATCCTGTTCCAGCCCATGCTGTGCTGTCCTGAGTCCGCCCTCTCTCCTGCCCGTGCCCATCTCTGCCCTAGAAGCTGCTTCGCGGACCTTCCTCTTTATGGACTCTCGAGTGTGGTCTGCTCGTGTCCTTTCTAAATGAAGAAATGACAGACCCTTTCAGGTAGTAAATGCCAGGCAGTTGTGGAGGGCAGGTCCTGCAGGGCCCGGAGAGGGGGAAGGTGCCGTGGATTGGAATAGAGGAGTCAGTGAGCCGGCGTCACAGTGAGGACAGGAGCCCAGCTGGGCCCGGAGTGACCGGGAGCAGGGAGCAAGGGAAGCCCTGGGAGAAAGGTCAAGGTTGTTCAAGTTCAGGACTCTAATTACTAAGTAACTCAAAGTTTGGGGCCTGGGCAAAAGACAGAAGATTATCTATCTGTGCCCCTTTCCCATTCCCAAGGCCACCTGGGAAAACAGAAGAGGCGCAGGGAAGGTGCAGAATGTGGATGTCAGGAGGCCAGCAGCCGAGTGATCTGTGGGCCTTGCCTTCCCTATGTGTCCAGAGTCCCAGGCTCTGACTCTGCTGTGCCTTTGACTCCTTCCCTCAGATACGTCACCGATTCGGGTCTGTCACACGTACGAGCTCGTCATTCGATCAGTGCTGTCCCCCCAATTGCCGTGTATAGTGTGTTTTTACTTCCTGGAGTGTCCACACACTTCCCCATTATTGGGACCAGGAGCTGTAACTGTGTGCTTTGTAATATTTAATAAACCAGAGATTCTTCCTTTATTTGTGGAAGGGCTATTCCAAATAAGTGAAATTTTCAGAGGAATAAAGTTTAGCTAAATACACTTTAAATGTCAAAACAGTGTAATGATTTTGATAAAAATCCCCAAAACTCTTAGCATAATTTAGGGCTTTCTTGAGGACACCGGGTTATAAAGTTAGAGACATCCACCGCTGGTCTTTGCTGTCCTGCACTGATGTCCTCAGAAGCTGTAGGAACTGTGAGCCGTCCCTATCACCACAGGGCCCGGGCCTCAGCTCCTCTTCTGCTTCTCTTTTCTTTTGAGAACTTGTGCCAGTGATGCTGTGCTTTTCCTGTTGGGGCCATTCTGTTCCCTTCTTACTGTCTGTTTCTGATCAGCTGTGGGCTCACAAAACCGATAACCACGTCAGTTAGGTAGGTATTAAGAAAGTCCTGAAAACCCCTCAACTTTGCAGCGTCCATTATAGCGAGTCCCGGTTCCGTGCTGTCCTCTCGAGCAGCGAGGTTCCCGGAGACGTGGGTTGTTGACTGCGTCAGTGACCCTCCGGTGCCATTCGGTGGAGGCGCTGTTTGGGCGTTACACGTTTTCATAGACCGTTGCGAGAGCATACCACTCTTTTTTTCCCCAGTATGATCATTCTTACCCTATTCTAAATTTTCTTTTAGGTACGCAATAACTGTTTGGTATTTTGATGCAGATGAGAGAGCTCGAGCTAAAGTAAAATATCTAACAGGTAAACGTTATCTGGGGCCAGGGTGTGCCGCAGGGCGGGCGGCCGGCGGTGCGGCCCTGAGCGCAGGCGTGCTCCTCACCACCTCCACCGAGACTCGCTCCTTGGTTTTGTCCATTCCTTAATTCCCTTATGTAAAAAAGCACTTCTCCAAGTCGCCTTCTTTGTTCTCTTTAACCAACCATATTGTCCAAAGATGAGGAAAGTCGGAGGCGAGAATCCTGAGAAAATGTTTCAAATACAAGCAGAGTTTTTCTGTGATTACCCTTTACTCCCGTCACCGGCTGCCCAACTCGTGGTCACTGCCATCTGGCTTCCTCTCATTCTCCCGGTAGAAGGAAGTCGATAAATACCCTTTCCTTTTTAAACATACACTCTCAAAGAATGCCCGGGTCTTCCACGTTGAGATGGGCATGAAGAAAATGAACACAAAGGAGACGAACTGCGGTGCCGAAAGCAGTAAGGCGGGCAGGCCTCTCGGGCTGTCCCTGCCGGCCAGTGGTGCCCGTAGATGAAGACACTTGAGCCGAATCTGAAGATCCCGCAGGATGCCAGCCCCACCACTGACTGTCTCCTGAGAGCAGGGGGTCTTAGTCTGCCCTCCGATGGACCACTTCCCTCGTTTCTTTAACTCTATCTTATATCTCCAAAATCTGCTCAGTCCTCACATTACTGATTCGCTGTATTTTCACGAGCTATTGATAGTCCCACGTCATCCTTTTGTAAAATTATAAAATTGGATGTGCATTGCTTCTGCTGTGTATTTTTTAAGTTTTCCTGGCCGGACCCTCATGACGTGCTTTCAGTGGCGCTGACTGCACTGCTATCTTGCAGCAATTCACATTGTTTTTTGTTTTTTTTTAAGTAAAAAGGAGATAAAATTACCCCTGTGGAGAATGGCTTTTCCCTTGAAGGTGTCCCTGAGTAAGGCGTGGGCTACAGCAGCGCTGCAGGGCAGGGTGTGTGCCCAGCCGCGGGGGTGCGCACCGGTAGGGTCTGGGGGGAAGCAGCAACAGTGACTGAAGCTCTCTGGTGCCTAACAAATGAATAATGATTTTTTTTTTTTTTTTTTTTACCTTGCAGGTGAAAAAGGTGTGAGGGTTGAACTCAATAAGCCTTCCGATTCCATCAGTAGAGACGTCTTATAGAGCCTTTGATCAGCAATACCCCCACTTCACCTACAGTAATTGTTGGCGTTCTTTGTTAACTTGTGAATACGAGTAAATGGGATAAAGAAAAACAGACAACCAGTTAACATTTTAATAAGGAAGCAGAACCAAGTGTGTCGCAGTGCCCCGGAAAGAAGGTTTTGACTGTGTGTCCTCTGCTGCATCATTGACTCCAGACCCGTGATTGCTCATGGGAAGAGTCCAAGCTACCAGCCGAGAACGGACGCGTGGACGTGAGACAAGTCCCCTCGGTAGAAGGTTTTCATGCTTATATTTTGCCAGATTTGTCATCTAGATGAGCTCATTTCATCTCTCCCTTTTTTATATAGTCAACTTTGAATTTGAAGTAATTTTTGTATGATCAGGTACAATACATCAAAACTGAATGGAGAAAAAAGTACAGTATTACTCCCCACAAATAGCATCAATCTATTTTTGTAAACATCTTCGTACTATTAAATTTTGCCCTGAAAAAGACCTTTTATCATGATTGTCGCCAGTGACTGATATTCCTTTCCTTTCCTCTTTACTTACCGTAAGAAAAGGAGCACTTTAATCGCCAACTGAAAACTCAGATTGTTTTATAGTCCTGTCTTTTACACTAATTTGAGCTCTTAAAGATTGCTGCTGCGTTGTGCGTGACGAAACGTTAACAGTAAAGCCACCACCGTTTACTACCAGTAACTTTCGGTCGTGTTTTATACAAAAAAAATACCAGGTTTTATTCTTTTAAGTTAGTATTTTTAAAGGACTAAAGTGACTGGCACTACATGAACTTGACTTTGTCCTCAGCATCAAGTTCCCAAGACCAAGGGCTCTCGTGCGTTCAGGTGTATCCTGTGGACGGAGGAGGTGACGTCCCCGTCCTAAGACTTTTCCCTTTTGCTTCCTGTCAAGTTGATAAGTTGATCGTCCTTCCAGTGTGCTGTTAACGTTTTCTTCCTACTCCTGTGCCGCATGTGATCTGCCGTGGGGAACCTGGCTTCCGTTGGCGAGCCCTCGGGGGACACTGAGTGCGGGGGGGCTGAGCAGGGTTAGCGCTAACCCTCCGCCCCGAGCCAAAGCGGGCGTTCGCCCAGGCGTGATGCTCGCCTCCTTGTCAGTCCTGAAAGCTGGATGTTGAGCTTAAAGATACTTTTTATTAAAAGAAGTGGAAAACCAGGTAATTTTATTATTCTGTATTGTGACTTTTCTTTACTTTTCAGAAAAAAGAGGGACTGTTACAATATCACACAAGACCTCCAGACCTCTGTTTTCTTTTTTTTTTAAAGATTTTATTTATTTGACAGAGAGAAACACAGGCAGGGAGGGAACACAAGCAGGGGGAGTGAGAGAGGGAGAAGCAGGCTTCCCGCTGAGCAGGGAGCCCGATGTGGGGCTCCATCCGGGGTCTCCGGGATCATGACCTGAGCCGAAGGCAGTCGCTTAACCACCTGAGCCACCCAGGCACCCCAGACCTCTGTTTTCTGATGGATGAACTGGGATGAATGTCTAAGACTTCATTTTCCTGGACTAATTTTAGGCAGAGCTCCAAGGGTGGTAAACCGTATTTAGCATGAATTATGGGTCTAGACCTTGCCCACTCCAGTTTTCGATCTGTCCTTGATCTTTGCCAAAATGTGTGCACAGAAATACTTCGGTATCTTTCAACTCATGACAGTTTTTGCATCTGTATAGTTTGTATTCAATCAGAGACCTTTTCTATGGAAAGTGCAGTAATTTTTATTAAAAGATTGCTATTGTTCGTGTAAAACATGAAAAATAATCATTTAGTGAAACTGAAACGACAGTGTGGACCTAGAATGGGATGAAAGATTTCGGTGTTGTGAACTCACTTAGGAGAACCTGCGAGAGAAACTTAGAGTCTTTTGTTGTTTTTCCTTTCCCGTGTTGGGTTTTGTTCCCCTCCCTCCCTGCGTTCCAGGCACTGCCGTGCAGCGTCTCTGCGGTACGGGCCTCCGCCAGCCGTACCTGGGTGCCCATGCTCTGCCGTCTGGGGCGCGGCGCGCTAGGCCAGCACTCAGAAGCGCTGTCGTTTTTAGGTCGAGTAGAGGTTGTGTTCTCTTTGGGGGGGGGGGGTTGGTGTGGTCGTCGGGTGGTACTCCCAACAGCCTTTCCGTCTGGGAGCCCCTGTGTCTCCGCGTGCATGCCTCCGCGTGCGTGCGAAGCGTCAGATTCTATCCGTGCCAGTGTGCTTTCCGGGCAGGTCTTAACAGTGGTATTTTTCAGAAAATTTTATCTGATTTCTTGGAGATCATCGTGAAAGGATCAAGAAATCCAGTATAGTCATTTGAAATCTGTTCATTTCATGTCAGTGGGACCGTTAACTTGTCACCAAGCAGGACTCGGTTTAAAACCACTTGTGGCCTATGTGTGTTTCATCCCGGTTAAAGATAAAGCTTCTAATGCTGTTTTTCATTCAACACATTAAGCAGCTGTGAAACACAGACCCTTATCAACAGTAGGCGAAGAATTTCAGGATTCATACACAGATAGATGGTGAAGTCATGTAATTTGAAAAGCAGTGTCTCATTATGAAGGAGCTCTCAAGTTGCTTGTACAGCTAATCTCATTAAAAAGATGTATAAATGATCTCGAAAAACTTATGGTTGTTATTTCCAAATGTCTTCTTTTTTTTTTTTTAAATCCTTTCTCCTACACTGACTTTCTTAGGCCCTTCCGTCACATAAGGTGCTTTATCACACATCTGTGGCATAGTCCAGAGCGGTTGGTATTGCTTTTCCTAAATGATAACAAGGGAGAGAGAACAGTAAACAGACAATTTTAGAGACGTCCCAGGGTGATTGGCCTGTCCCACGGGATCCATGAGCTCTTTGTGGGATTCTCAGCATTTGAATTCTTGCCCTTCCAGTAGAGTTTTTAAAAACGCCTCTACCAGCAGCGCTGTTGAGTACCCCTGTGTGAGCCCTGTGCGGCCGACAGGAAGGGGCAGAAGGCATAATCTGTAAGTGTCATAGGTGCCCTGTGTGTGTATGCACAGAAGTTTGTGTGGTTGTGGTCCGAGCTAAAAGGTGAGAGCTCTTACAATGTGAGATCATCGTACTCATTCACTGATCTCTTAGCTAAGGAACTTCGAGTGCGGTGGTTTTGTTGTGTTCTACCTATTGTGGGGCATTTGGGAAAATTACCGAAATATAGCAGGATGGATTAAAAGAGGACCGCTGAGTCAGAGATGAAGACTCATTAAATTAGGTAGTGTTGTAAAGACAGCGCTGGACTGACAAATCCCTGTTGGGCTCTGGTCCGGGCACTGAATTATGGGACCGTCGGAGCCTTTGTCGTCTGGAGGCGAACACCTGCCGAGCCATGTGAGATCCGAGTGGCGGACCGATGGCTTCCATGGTGTGCGTGGCCCAGCACCAGGGCTGTGGGCGGTTCGTAGGCCGCAGCGGTGTACGCTCAGTCGTGTCCGTGTGTCCCGCCGGCGTTCACTGCACGTACAGACACTCACGAGGACTCCACGGCGTCAGGGCCGTTGTTTGGACATCCAGGGTCAGGATCCGTCCCTCCCTATGCCGCTGTTGCTTTTAATGCAGGTGCTTTTCCTTGTCACCAGCGAGTGAGTGTCACCTGCAGTTCGGCAGGTGTCCAAGGAGGAGATGGGCGAGGAGCAGACGCTGCAGGACAAGCCCCTGGGCAAGACAAGGACAGCCCTCCCAGCTGCCCGCAGCCGAAGCTCCTGTTACCAATGGATGATTCTTGAACTCTGAACAGGAGGCTGGGGTCAGGAAGAGCATCGGGGCCTTTCTGGGTCAGGTGGTCTTTTCACGGAGATTAAGACATTTTCTTTTTTAAAGATTGTATTTATTTGACAGAGATCCCAAGTAGGCAGAGAGAGAGGAGGAAGCAGGCTCCCCGCTGAGCAGAGACCCCCCCCCCCAATTCATGCCTTGGTCCCAGGACCCTGAGATCATGCCCTGAGCCGAAGGCAGAGGCTTTAACCCACTGAGCCACCCAGGTGCCCGGAAAGGCTCTTACGAGATCTGTGAAATCCCTCTACAGTTCTCAGAAGTGGCGAGAGTGCGCAGACGGAGGGCAGCGTCGGGGACTCGGCAGCGCAGCCAGGACTTGAGGGGGGGGGGTGTCTTTTCTTGTTTAACGTTTGTAAAAGTCAGAGTTACACATGTATATGTATATCAGCTTGTTCTAGAAGGGTTTTTAAGGCGATGAACCCCTCATGTTTTTCCCTGAGCACAAATTTTAACTCTTATGTGACTCTCTGGGTTTAGTTGCCTGGTTAGTTCTTAGTAACATAACCACATTGCCACATCTTGGACTTCCAGGGTGAGGGCTTCTCTGCTAACCAGGTCCCTCCACGAAAGAGAAGATCAGATCCGCCCAGGCCCCCCGGCTGTCCAGCCCTACCCCCGCCAGCCTCCCCCCAGCACTGGACAGCACCCTCGCGTGCCCATCTTCCTCTCATAATCCCACTGTAACTTAGTGAGGTTGATAGTTCAGACTGTTGGTGATATTCAGAGCTGGGACGCAGGGTAAAGCATAATAGGCTTCTCGTCCGCGATTTGCGTGTAGCCTCTTGTCCTGATTTTCCTACTCTTCCTTTGGCTTCTCGCCTGCAGCAGCCTGGAGCCGTGTCCCCTCTGCCTGCTGCACAGCCGTCTTCCTGAGGTCTCCCTTCCCCATTGTTCTGGAGACCCCCTGCACCACTCTTCTGGGTCTCCTGTTTCCTGGACCCCTTATCTTACTTTTTCTAAGGTTGACTTCCGCAGTCGGGGGGAGCATGTCCTTCACATGTCTTCCTGCGAAAGGGTGGGTGGTAGATTTTTCAAGACCTGTGTCTTTTTCTACCCTCACGCTTCATTGGTCACTTGCCCAAGCTTACCGCTCTCGTTTGGAAAGCGTTTTCCTTCAGCATTTCGAAGGCATTGCCTCACCAGTTCTCGGTTCCAGCGTGGACGTAGAGAAATCTGCAGCCATTCCTGTACCTCGCTCAGTCTTGCTTTGTGTTCATTTTAGTTCTTCTCTTTCATAGCAGAGGCTTTGCCCACGAGTCTGGTGGCCTTTGCTGGGTGTTCGTGTCTAGGGGGCGGTGCCTGAGCTGGGAGATCCCGGCAGCTGCCTGAATATGACTGTTAACACCTAGAGACAAGCAAGCCACCTAGAGCACGTGCCTGCAGCTGGGCCGCAGGAGACAGAGGTTCAGCCTACAGGAGAGCGGAGAAGTCCCCCTCCGAGGCCAGCGTCAGGACCCCGTGAAGGCGGAGTCAGGTGGAAACTATGATAAAGGGATGAGGGCAGCAGGGGCCTAGGGGTGACAGTACACCGCGGGGCGTGGGGGGAGGCCGGGGCCCCACCGCGAGTAACGGAAACACGGACAGTCCCCAACGGCCGGTGGCCGACTCAACGCTTTTTCAACCTTGCAGTGGCACAGAAGCAATACGCATTCAGTAGAAACTATGTCTGGGATTTTGAATTCGGATCTTTTCCCAGGCCAGGGATTCGTGGTACATCCTCGCTCACGATGCTGGGTGATGGCCATGGCTTTGCCTCCAACGCAGCCACGCCATCCCGAGGCTCAGCAACGACACGCTTCCCGCTTCTGTACCCCTGCGGCCGCTCTGCTTTTCACCAACAGTGCATTATTGGGTCGGTGACATGAGGAGAGATCACAAGCAGGCAGAGAGGAGGAAGCAGGCTCCCCGCCCAGTAGAGAGCCCAATGCGGGCCTCGATCCCAGGACCCTGAGATCATGACCTGAGCTGAAGGCAGAGGCTTTAACCCACTGAGCCACCCAGGTGCCCTGTTTTTTTTATTTTTTTAAACTTTCTTTTTCTTTTTAAGGTTTTGTTTATTTATTTGACAAAGAGAGAGATCACGAGTAGGCAGAGAGGCAGGCAGAGAGAGAGGGGGAAGCAGGCTCCCCGCTGAGCAGAGAGCCCGATGCGGGCCTCGATCCCAGGACCCTGAGATCATGACCTGAGCCGAAGGCAGAGGCTGTAACCCACTGAGCCCCCCGGGCGCCCCCACACTTTATTATTACGCAGGCTGTGCGTCAGGTGACCTTGCCCACCTGCAGGCTAACCCAGGTCATGCTCCTAGCTTGCTCGAGGTTGGCTGAGCTAAGATGTTGGGTAACTGGTGTATTAAGTGCGTCTTTGGCGTACAATGGGTTCGTTTCACTGTAAGGCGAGGACGTTCTGTGTTGATAAATGTGACCCCAGTTCAGCAGAGCACTGGCCACTGGGTCATCTAGAGGAAGAAGTTTGGGAGGTCACTGTTTCTGGGAGGAGTGGTAGATGTCTCTTGGAGACTTGCCGTTTGTAAAGGGCGAGAAGGAAGCAAGGGTCTCACGGGTTGGGAATCGCAGAGTCAGAGAGAGCAACCCCTTCCAGCTCAAAAATAAAAGTGTTCCCTCTGAGGGACACTGCATTTCCATGGACCAACAGAGCACTTGTGAATGGACCTCAAGTAAGCACACACACTCCTCCCTCTGCCTGGGTAGAACCAACTGCTTCTCAAGTCAGGAATAGAATGCCTTCCAAAATGAGCAGAAAAAGGAAGACAGCATCTATAAACACTGCCATTAGAAGAAAACAAAACAAGAATCATTTACAGCTGATGAAAAGTCCTCAGCGATAAGGCAGAAGAAAACTGCAGTAAGAGCTAGCCTGAATCAGACATCCTTAAGTAGGACTTCGCAGAAATTAAGCTTAACACTGGAACTTAAAAATTCAAAATGTCAGGGGCACCTGGGTGGCTCTGTCAGTTGAGAGTCTGCCTTCGGCTCAGGTCATGATCCCAAGGTCCTGAGATCGAGCCCCCTGTCGGGGCTCCCTGCTCTGTGGGGAACTGCCTTCTCCCTCTGTCTCTGCCTCTCCCCCTGCTGCATGTGCATGCTCTCAAGTCTTTAAAAATCTGTCCAAAATGTCATAACAAAAACAATTTTTCAGCAAGCTGTAAAAAATTGAAAAAGGCAAAATCATTTCAAGATTAAATTACGAGGTGATCAAGGAAGAACAGATTTCAGCTGAAAATACAGTTAAGGGCATTGGGAAAAAGTAGAAAAGCAGCCAAGAGTACAGAACAAAAGGTACAAGAGAAAGTAGAGTGGGTGCACAAAGGGTGGCGTGCTGCACGGCCAGGGGAATGCACGGCCAGCCAGCACACGGCACGGAGGGCTCCCAGGCGTGCTAGGAGACCCCTCTGTGAAGCCTGACGGCGGTGGCTCTTGATTATCTGGTGTTAATGGAACTGAGTGTGCGTGGGTCCCTCTTCGTAAATGCGTTACTGGAGCGCCTGGGGGCTAAGTGTCTGCCTTCGGCTCGGGTCCTGGGATGGAGCCCCACGTCAGGCTCCCTGCAGCTCTCCTCCCCCCAACCGCCCCCCAACTCGTGCTCTCTCTCAAGTATTTTAAAAGATAAAAGTAAATGCATTACTGGGAACCATTTTGTGCCTGTGTGCACGTTATGTGTAGGCACCACATTCATCTATTGAGCTGGTTTGGGTTTTTGGGGGGTGTTTTTGTTTGTTTGGTTTTTTGATTTTATTCTTGTGTCCAGTGTGAGGCTCGAACTCACAACCCTGAGACGAAGAGTTGCATGTCCTACCGGCTCGGCCAGCCGGGGCCCCTCTGTTGAATTGCTTTAAATGTATACAAATACATAAAAGAATCGTGTGAGGAATCTTCTGCAAAAAAAACAAAAAGAAACCCAGATACCTTCCCTGTTCCTTTCCTGTATGAGATGCCGTTTTTTCATGTGTTTAGCTTGCAAGGAACGCTTATGACCTGGAATGATTTGGTTCTTCAGAGAGGTGGGGAGGAGCCGGTGCTCGTGGGGGGCCGCTGAGGGAGCAGAAGCGGGGCCCACTGCATGCACTAGAACCAGGAGTCTACAGGGCTCCTCTGCGTCAGACACGTCCTGATGTCTGGGCAGAGGACAGTCCTGGCGCCCCGGGAGGCCCCCAGCCCAACACAGGCCAGACGGAAGGCTCTCCGTGTCAGACGTGCTCCGGGGACGAGCACTGTAATTTCAGAAATAGTAGGAAAGTATGGGTCTCGCCTTGTCTGGAAGGCTTCCTGTGGGGGGCTACCCTGCCCGCTTGCAGAGCGTGGTGAGCGAGAAGTGGGATGAGAACAAGGATGGGGGCTGGGGCGCCCTGCACCTCGGTCCTTGATGATCGAACAAGCACACGTTCTCGGCCCGCTGCGTCTTCTCTCGGGACTGAGATCATCACCTTTCCTTTCCACGACTCCGAACTGGCAGTTGGGTTCCCGTTGCTGGCAGGGTTCCCCTCCCTCTGGGTCAGCCCCGAGAGAAATCTGACTTACCGAGGGCGCCCCCTGGCGTCCAGTGTGCATGAGCTCCTCTTGCAAGTGGGGCTCTGGTGCGGAAGCCCAGGGTGGGAGCTGGTTTCTAGACTCGACTAATGATCGACTAATGATCGGCCGAGTCGCCTAAGAGCAGTCTTCTCACTTCACAAGACATATGGTGGAGTATGCAGCCAGAACCCTCCGGTGCACCGTTAGAGCAAGAAGGCCAGTGCTAATGTCCACATGGTGTCCTCTGTTCACTCTCTAGGCCATTTAATCTGTAACAGTTGTCGTCTCAGAGGCTAGGCAAGACGGGCGCACAGGAGGTGGTGGCCTTCAGTAAGATGAACAGGCCAGAGAGCTCTGCCTCGTTCTGAGCAGCCCCATGAGGGGAGGTCCTGTGTGCCGGGTGCGGGACCCACGGAGGCACGAGGTGTGCAGGAAGACTGACTCAGTTTATCATCTCAGGGTCGTGCCCTGTGTCGGGCTCCATGCTCAGCGCAGGCTGCTTGAGTTTCTCTCCCTCTGCCCATCCCACTCATGCGCGCGTGCTCTCTAATAAGTAACCCTTAAACATATCCTGGAGCACTGAGTGTTAATATACAACTAATGAATCATCGAACACCACATCAAAAGCTAACGAAGTACTGTATGTTAGCTAACTGAGCACAGTAATAATAATAATAAAGTCCTGCAGGGCCCCCTGGGTGCATGTACCTTCAGCTCAGGTCATGGTCCTGCAGTCCTGGGATCGAGCCCCGTATCTGGCTCTCTGCTCAGTGGGGAACCTGCATCTCCCTCCCTCTGCCCACCGCTCGGCCTGCTTGTGCTTGCTTTGCTGTCAAGTAAATAAGTCTTTTTTTTTTTGCTTTGAAAAAACCAAGCTCAGCGCTTTAGGACAATGGAACAGTATGAGGTTTTTTTTGTATTTTCCACTTTCGATACACATAGTCTAAAAAGGCAGAGTTGCGAAATTCAAAATTAGGTAGACAATGGTTATGGCCCTGACTTGAATTTTTATAAAGTCTACTGCCCTTCTCCACCCCATCCCTCCAGAGTGAGCAGAGATAGCATTTAAAGGTTGAAGAATTACCAGCTGTTACTAGGGCAGGACATGTACTCTAAAAGGTAAAAACTAAACCAACAGAACTAAATGACTCAGAATTGGGGGTAACAATTCTCTTGGTGTAAGTTTTCTCAAAAGTTTTAACACAAATTGAAGTAAAGGCTATAAGTCCAAGTTTAAAATTAACTTCCCTTTTCTCGCCACCTCACATGTTGTCATCCTCCCTTAGAACTGACCCACTCACCGGGCACCTGGGTGGTTCAGTTAAATGACTAACTCCTGATCCTGGAGTCCTGGGATCGAGCCCCGCGTTGGGCTCTTTGCTCAGCAGGGAGCCTGCTTCTCCTCCTCGTTCTCCTGCCTCTCTTCCTACTTGTGCTGTCAAGTAAATAAAAATCTTAATAAAAAAAAAAATTCTCTGCCCTTCCCCCCTCCGGAAAAAACTCACCGACTCTTGATTTTTACCGCCTAGCTTTCAGCCCTGCCACTGCCCTTCCTCCCACTTGTTGCCCCCTGAGAGTCCATTAAAACACTTATCAGATGTTCTTTAAGTTTATGGATCTTTCCACCCCTCTCCATGCCCTCAAGCACGCACCCACCTGAGTCAGCCCGTGCGATCAGGGACCACACAAGTCAAACATAAAGTGGACGGGACACCGCCCTCAAAATGCCCCCTGGCTCAATCTGTGTGCAGGCCTCCCGCCACTTTACCCCTGGCATCTCCCTCTCCACTCACTCGGACTGTCCTCCTTCCCCCAGTGGGGTGTGCTGGTCTGGCTCCGCCTTCTAAGGGCTCCCTCGCTCTGCAAGGCCCTCTCCATGCTTCCTTACCAGGCTGCCCTGACCCGCCCTGGAAAGATCCAGCTCGGAAGGGGCCTCCTCCGGGAAGCAGCTCCTCCGGGAAGCAGCCCGAGGGCCTGGCCGTGCCGTGCGTCCTGAGACCCGCACAGCTCCCAGCAGAAAGCAGTCCGGTCCTCTCTGTGTTCAGAGTAATCTGCTCCTGTCTCGCTACCCAGCTAGGCCGCTTAGAGAGCTGGAGGACACAGACGCTCTTGCTGACTACTTTGCCCCAGAACCTCGTAGTGTTGGCTCAAAACCCGTTTACCTGCACATGATTCGCTAAATGGAATTAAGAGAAAATGATCCTCTAAAAGTACATAATCACATATATTCAAATGCACGTTTTAAGTCATTTGTATTTATTAAATACCATTTTTCAACTTCATACCTAAGAAATACCCAAACTTGTAAACACTCAGCTAGACATAGCTAACACGGAAGGACAACGGCGTGTAGACCGCGGGACAGCTGGGCCGCTCCTCCATCGGCGACAGGCCAGCCCTGCATCCGCCTGCGCTCCGCGGCCTCACTCATCAGAACCAGCCCCCGACCGGGGGTGATTCAGTGGTTGCATAGACTCTGCATATTCAGACAGACGCCACAGAGCAGCGGGACAGAAGGGACTTCTGCACGTGGCAGCGAGGGCAGTGCTTCGTGAAGCCCAAAAACAAGCTCAAGCAACCTGTGCAGACGAGACGTGAGCAGCGGTCCCGTGTGCAGGTCGTGGCCGGGCAGCGGGGGCCCGGGGAGCACGGGGCCCACGTCCACACTCGGGCGCTGGCCTCGGGGGTGTGCGGGGCATGCTGCAGCAGGGGTCGAAGAAAGAAAACCTGTGAACTGAAATCCCGGGAGAATGCCAGCACGTCCGACACGGCCAGGAGAAAGAAGACCCATGGAAGGTATCTTTGTCTCTTGGCTCTAACAGGGGAAGGAAAATGTTTTCAAAAAGAATTCTGTACTTTGTAAAATGCACACGTGGTATTCCTTTTTATTATAACGGTTCAGACTCTGCTGCCAGGTGACGTCCCACTGTCCGCACAGGCGAGGCGGCCTGACGGGGCTCCCGCGGGTCCCCGCAGCCCCTCACCCCGCTCCATAGGGGGGAACCGCTCAGCTCTGGCCGATGGGACTGCAGGAGGAAGCGTCTCAAAACTTTATTTTACTGTATTCCTTCTGTACCTTAACCTGAAACCTGCTGCCACTCTTGAGTGATGACAGGATTAAAATTCTTTAAAATACAGAAAAATGTGTTTCCTGCTAAGTTTAAAAAAAGAAACTAAAAAACCAAAAACCTTGGGTACCCTAAAACAACTGAGACACTCTGTCCCCTAGACTGTATTTGTGGTCAGTGTGTCCGATGTTCTGAATATGAACTTCAGTTCTAGGATTGAGTTTTAATATTAATAAAAAAAAAAGAACACACACATTCAGTTTAACCAAATACCTGACAGGATGCCTCACATATGAATATTCCGAGGAAAGAATATAAATAAAAAGATGGAGAGATTCAAATACCTTTAAGAACAAGACAGAACAAAAGTCGCTAAAAATTACAGACGGAGACACGCAGAATGAACTCTGGGCTCCAGGACACGCAGCAGCGAGAGTGAGAACACAGCACCTTCCAACACACAATGTCTTCCCTTACACTCTCGCGTATGTGTATAAAGGAGAACCAGACCGTGGCCTACGAGACTTCCTGAGTGGCTGCCGCCATGGTCGTGGGGGGGCGTGGGGGCCGCGGGGCAGCCATTTGTCTTTCAAAGCCTTGTTCAGCTCTTGCCCTGGCTGCCCCCACCTTCAAGGCACCAGTCCAAGTGCTCGTTGATCCGAGACTCCAGAACTTCACCCTGACAAACGGGACAGTTAACCACTCCGGGCTGGCGGCCTGAGGGGCTGGGACTCGGAGTCACAGCCGCAGGACAGGAACTGCCCTCTGGATTATTTCCACCACTTTGTACTCGCTCTGTCTTGATAAAAAAATTGTCGAAAAGAGTCTTGTCTTGCAGCCTGGGCCGTTTACTTGGGGACTTCTCTTCAGAGCCCCTCGCGGCCTGGGGCCCGGCCACAGATGTTGGTCCCGGCGCTCTTAAAGAATTTCTCAGGGATATCTTCGAAGAGGTAACCCTTCTTTGAGAGCCGGACGAGACTGAGTTTTTAGTGATGTCACCAGGCGTGAGGCTTTTCGTTGGCGATCCACTCACGCTCAGGAAGGCCTTCTGGCTGGCGAGTGAGACTCGAGGAAAGTAGTTGCTTAAGACATTTTGGTGACTGGCACTAAGGACAGGGGACACTGCAGGAGTTTTTTTACTTGAACCATTCTGTTCAAATTTCAGCTCAATTTTAGAGTTAGGTCTGACAGCTTTTGCCGAATGGTCTTCACTTAAGAGATCTTGGGTTTTATTAACAGCATACGGAGTGACAAACTTCCCGGAGGAAGGCGAATTGCTCGCTTCTCCCAGAACATATCCTTTCCCACTGAAAGGGATTAACAGTTGGGTCTCACCTCTGTTGGGGTTATCTGCAAAAGAAGCAAAGGTTTTTCCTGACTCGAAATTAACACAGTAACAAATGTCAAACTAATGACTCATTAATGGGAGAAGGATGTTTTGTGGACGTCGGGGGGCTCTGGGCTGGAGAGAACACGGAGGATAAAGAAACATCTGTTCAGAGAAGGAGTTCTATCATCCAAGCACTACCTGCAAAGGAACTTTTACCTAGAAAATCATCTAGCATTCTTGAGGTTTAGTTCTAAACGGAAAAGTCTGCTCCCACATTCTCACCTTTCCTCCTGCTCTCACTAAATGAGGATATAAAATCTCTCCACTCAAAAGTCTTCTCTAGCTCCTCCACTCACTTAACACTTTGGAGTCGGGGCGCCTGGGTGACTCAGTGGGTTAAAGCCTGTGTCCATGATCTCAGGGTCCTGGGATCCAGACCTGCATCGGGCTCTCTGCTCGGCAGGGAGCCTGCTTCCTCCTCTCTCCCTGCCTGCCTCTCTGCCTGCCTGTGATCTCTCTCTCTGTCAAATAAATAAATAAAATCTTTTTTTAAAAAAAAACAAACATTTTAGATTCAGGAAGAGTCGCTTATTATGTTTCTGAATCCAACCAACAACCTCCCAAGGGAAGGAGCCGTAACTTTAGTGACTTGGTTCCCACTTCAAAACACAGTTCCTCTGAACTTCATAGGAAAGGGCTAAATCTTGAGGATGAAGTACCAGCACATCCATGGCATATCCTTTTCCCATTCTTCTCCCAATGAAAATACATACATCAACAGCAGAAGTCACTCGGCCAGAGTCCAACTGATAGGAAGGGGTGGAGTTAGGACTAATTCCGGGCATTGTTACTTGAATTATGGTTTTTATTTTGACAATCATTTTGCCTTCTGTTTCCCAATGACTCATCAAGTCAAGATAGGGAGAGGGAGTTTACCCTCCAATATTATCCGTGGAAACTATTTCTACTTTTAACTCACATCCACATCGAGCAAAGTATATTTTTCTACTGTCATTTCATAAAAGGGGATTTTTTTTTCCTAAGTCCACACTTAAAAATGCCTACACGAGAAAGAATCCTTAAGCGCATCCTGACCCGAGTCCCAGAGGCCGGCACGGGGCTCCACGCGCTTAGCTGCGGTCCCAGCAAAGGAGGAAGGCTAGACAGCGACGTACCTTTATTTTCTGAGGCCGCTGGCAGCTTCCCTGGTTTTGTCTTTCCTCTGCCCTTTCTGGAGTAATTCTCCGGTTCCTTGATTTTGACGTAGGTGCCGCCGCAGGTCTTCTGGTGCTCGGCCCACCAGTAGTCGTGAGCAGAGGGCGCGCGGTTGGTGGCGCGCTTCACGTAGCCGAAGTAGGGCTTCCTGTTCCGGCACGGGCCGCTGCAGCGCCACCAGTGTCGCCGGTACTCGTCCACCTCGTCGTGGAAAGTGTGGTACACCTGCGCGAGAAAGCGTGCCCGGCGTTAGCGAGGCAAGGTGACGAGTTTAATAGGTAAGCCAGCCTTTTGTCGTCCAAACTTTCCAGCTTCCGAGAGCTCCCTGCAGTGACACTTTGAGGAAGACAGCAACTAGCTTTAGCGTCTGTGCAGAAGTTCGTTTTAATGCACTGGCAGCAGCTAACACTTCATAAACTGTCTAACCACAGATGTGAGATTAGAAGACAAAAAAACTTTTTTTAATTTTATTTTTTCAGCGTTCCAAGACTCACTGTTTATGCCCCATACCCAGTGCTCCATGCCATTCGTGCCCTCAGTACCCACCATCAGGCTCGCCCATCTCCCCCCCGCCCCCCAATTTTTTTAACACACAGAAGCCCCCATCAGTGCTAGAAGCTTTAGAAACCAAATTTTAAAATAATCAGAAATTAGGATGAAGACACAATTTTATATAACGCCATAATAAAGAACAACTGTTCCCACTGCTGAACAGAATATTCTCCTGAGCTTCCAAAGGGCTCTGGACTACGTCCTGTAAACGCTCCAGCCCCTGCAGAGGCATCCTGCAGGCCGTGGCCTCTGCTGCACCCCCCCCCATGCTCGCAGCTCTTTGTAATGAGCCTTGCGGGGCATCATTTTTATCTGCTGAAGGCAAAAAGCTCCCCCAGTTTCAACTGGTTTCATCTCTGTGTCCCTAGTGGAGAAGCCAGGCGCTGGCACGGAGAAGGTGCTCAGTCAGTGAACATTTGCTGCCCGACTAAATGCAAAGCTTCATTTACTGACTCAGAGAAAATTCTCCACAGATGTGCTTTTCTTTTTTTAAAAAAAAAAAGATTTTATTTATTTATTTGACAGAGAGAGAGATCACAAGTAGGCAGAGGGGCAGGCAGAAAGAGAGGGGGAAAGCAGGCTCCCTGCTGAGCAGAGAGCCCGATGCGGGCCTCAATCCCAGGACCCTGAGCCGAAGGCAGAGGCTCTAACCCACTGAGCCACCCAGGCGCCCTGCAGATGTGCTTTTCAATCTTTACACGGGATCCCCTAGTTTCACCCTCTAGAAGGAACCTTACTGAGGGAGAAAAGCGCTCTGACTGAAAGCCCTCCCACCCTGGCGGCCCTGAGGACAGCAGGGCTCTCCCGAAAAACAGACAGTCCTAAATAACTCTGCACACCTGCTTCTTCCGTCTTCTCGGTGGGCCACGGCTGTAGGGTAAGGAGCAACCAAGGATGAGAATTTTTTTGTTGACCAGGCATTTAGCTTTCTCATAAATCCCCTGAGGGGAAGACTGTGAGGCCTCTCTAACTCTGCAGCCGAGTTTTAGCCTGGCTCTCCAGCTCAAGCCGAACGCGCGTGAGCGGGCGAGCAGGCCAACAGTGCGTGTTACGGGCGGCGTGCAGGACACCGGAGTGCAGGGCTTTGGGGACAACGAGATACGGAGCACCTGCCTTCTCCCCTATTGTGCGAATTCTTCACTTAATTCACGGGCCGAACAGCCAGGGCACTGAACCTGTTTTGCTTCCAAGGCCTGCAACTCCTACAGCCTGAGGATGTGACTTCTTTAACGATGTCGTCACTGAACTAAAACTGTGCAACTGGATGCCCTGCGGAGTTTGTTATAACAGGATGCAACCTGTGAAAGCAAGGGGTGTCCACTCGACAAAACCTCTTCTAAATGAAAACACACAGACGTGCAAGATAAAAGAATATATCCTCTTCCAACTGAATAGGAAGTACACCAGGACTGTGCTTAAAGTGCAAACGCTAACGGGGAAACGACAAGCCTTCTGTGGCAGCACCTCCACAATCCTTGTGCTAGTCAGGACTCTACGTGACTATTTTTTAATGCAAGCCGCCTTCCTGATGTTGAAGTAACTCTAGTCAATAATTAAAGTAGCTCTCTAGTATATTAAAGCCAACAGCTAGAAAATATATATATGTAGATGGTGAGCACTTTCCATTTTCCACCACAATGGCCTTTACTGCCTTTCAAAGGCAGAAAATAATCTCTGCAGGAATGAATATTCTAGTTGGTTCAATTCAATGCTATACTCATTAAGCCCCCGCGGGGGCGCTGCATACACCTCTGATACAGAGGTGTACAAAGGTAAGTCGCCCTGTGTTCAGGGGTCGGAAAGTAGAACAAAATACTGCAAAAGGCCAAAGAGCTGATGAGGACACTCAAAGGACGGGGCGTCCTGGTCTGCTGCAAAGACGAAGGGCAGGTGACAGAGAATAGAGGCAGTGGCACCTGCTGGGGAGAGGGTGTGTGAGCAGCGCCACGGTGGCTGGGAGCTCCCACGGGACCAAGGCAAGCAGGGGGCTGTGGGAGGCAAGAGAAAAGAAGCAGTCTGCTCACCTGATAAAACCAATCAGTAATAAGGAAAACATCTAATATTTAACTTGTACTCAAACTGAGCTGCAATGTTTGTATTTCCTCCTTCAATCCTCAAGGACCCGCAGGTAAGTGTCCTTACAGCCCTCATTTCCTCCTCGTACGTGGAGGCCCCACCGCTCACCACCCATGGAGACGGCCTCGAAACCCCAGCATCAGAATCCTGGGTTTTTGGACCCCAAGCTCTGCTTCCCACAGGATCACGCAGAAATACAAATCAAGGAAGACTTCTGGTGATGGGAACACCGCATGAAATGGCAGCAGCGATACAGGAACGAGGGAAGGAGACTGTGACCAGGAAACGAAGCTAAGGGACAGCGTACTGACCCAGCGGCAGGGCAGGCCTGCAGGCCGTGGCGTACACTGTCGCCCTCGCTGGGCCCAGAGGCGCTGCCAGGGGCCCGGTCCGAGACGAGCCGGTCAGCTGCTCTCCCCTTACTGTGGAAAACCCTCAAAGACCATATTTGTTCCTACCCAGCTGTCTATTTTCAGTTAAATCCCAAAGGTTACTGCATAAATAACTACTAAAAATCACAAATGTTATGCTTATTTAATAAGCTAATTAATTAAATTAATAAACGTTATATTTATTATTCACATATATACCGTTATATTGGCTCCCGTCAGGCGATTGATGCGATGCATATGCTTACAAAACTCTGGGCCATGTCCCTCCCGGTCTTTATCGTTATTAGTGACAAATAAATAGGCGTGTATCATTTCATGCAAGAGGGTCTGAAACAGAAAACAATCAAATTAATTTGTTAGGGTGCTTTTGAAAATAAAAATGCATTTTGTTTTACTCTACCTGGGATCTTTTTTTTTTTTT